>WNGS01089523.1:0-16162 GCA_020271785.1 Procambarus virginalis
CGCGGGTATAAACACTGGCCCACCACCCGGGGATGGTCACTACGCGCGGGTATAAAACTGGCCCACCACCCGGGTGATGGTCACTACGCGGCGGTATAAACACTGGCCCACCACCCAGGTGATGGTCACTACGCGCGGGTATAACACTGGCCCACCACCCGGGTGATGGTCACTACACGCGGGTATAAACACTGGCCCCCACCCGGGTGATGGTCACTACGCGCGGGTATAAACACTGGCCCACCACCCGGGTGATGGTCACTACGCGTGGTATAACACTGGCCCACCAACCGGTGATGGTCACTACCGCGGTATAAACACTGGCCCACCACCCGGGTGATGGTCACTACACGCGGGTATAAACACTGGCCCACCACCCGGTGATGGTCACTACGCGCGGGTATAAACACTGGCCCACCACCCGGGTGATGGTCACTACGCGCGGGTATAAACACTGGCCCACCACCCGGGTGATGGTCACTACACGCGGTATAAACACTGGCCCACCACCCGGGTGATGGTCACTACGCGCGGGTATAAACACTGGCCCACCACCCGGGTGATGGTCACTACGCGCGGGTATAACACTGGCCCACCACCGGGTGATGGTCACTACGCGCGGGTATAAACACTGGCCCACCACCCGGTGATGGTCACTACGCGCGGGTATAAACACTGGCCCACCACCCGGGTGATGGTCACTACGCGCGGGTATAAACACTGGCCCACCACCCGGGTGATGGTCACTACGCGCGGGTATAAACACTGGCCCACCACCCGGGTGATGGTCACTACGCGCGGGTATAAACACTGGCCCACCACCCGGGTGATGGTCACTACGCGCGGCTATAAACACTGGCCCACCACCCGGGTGATGGTCAGCTGGCTACTAGTGACCCTCGCCTGGTGGGTCCCTCACGACAACCGTCGCTGCCTCACCAACCTGCATGTTCAATTGATAATATTAATTTAATTCATTAGTAAATTCGGAGGTAAAGTTATGTAAAACATTATTATCTGATTCTTTATTTTTCTTGCTGTATTTTATGAAGATGAACACACCATAGTCATCTACCAAGACATGCCTGTATAATCCAGCGCCCTAACACGTCATGGCAACTCTGTAGGCCTATAGTGTATACGCTCCAGGCCTCACACAGGTCCCGTTACACTCCCTCCCCATCTTCTCCTCCCCACCTTCCCCTCTTCTCTCCTCCCTTCTTCCCCCCTCCCTTCTTCCCCCCTCCTCATCCCCTTCCTCCTCCTCATTCTCTTTTTCTTACCCTTCCCCTCTTCCCCTTCCTTCACATCTCCCCCCTTCTCTTATCTCCTCCCTCTTCCTCATCCCACTTCCCTTACCCCTCCCCCTCCTCATCCCCCTTCTCTTATCCCTACACCATTCTCTTTCCCTTTCTCTTACCCCCTCCCTTCTTCCCCATCCTCTTCCCATTCCTCCTCATCCCCCTTCTCTTTCCTCTCCCCTCTTCCCCTTCCTCCTCATTTTCCTCCTCCTTCTCTTCCCCATCCTCCTCATCCTCCCCTCCTCCTCCCTTATCTTACCCCTCCCCCTCTTTACCCCCTTCTCTTACCCCTCCCCCTTCTCTTTCCCCTCCTCTCTTCCCCCTCTTCTGCCCCTTTCTTCTCATCCTCTTCTCTTACTCTTTCTCTTCCCCCTCCATACCCCTCCCCCCGTTCTTTTACTTCTTCCCCCTATCCTCATCCCCTCTTCTTCCCCTTCCTTCTCATCCCCCTTCCCTCACTCCTCCTCCTTCGCCCTCCCCCGTTTACCCCTGCTATTCTCCCCCCTCCTCTTCTCAGGTCACTTAGTTCCCCCCTCCCCGAGGTCCTCCTCCTTGCACCACCTCCTTCCCCTTCCCCCCCCCCTCTTTTTCCTTCCTCCTAGATCTACTCCGTCCTCCTACCACATCCTCCTTGCTCCTCTGCCTCGACCTCCTCCTCCTCCCCTCCTCCTCCTTAATTCCTCCTCGAGCTTCTATCTTCAACTCTTCCTCCTCGCCCTCCTCCTTCCTTCCTAGCCCTCCTCCTTCTCCTTCCTCCTCGTTCTGTTCCTTACTCCTCGCCGTCATTTTCCTTGCCCTCCTCCTCCTTGCCCGCCTCCTCCTCCTTCCTCCTCGCCCTCTTAATTGGTGGTCAGTGGTTCAGTATAGGGTTTAAAGAAAAAACAGCATACCAATATTATACTACTGAAAACGAATATATCATAAACTTGTGTATTTATCTTATAATATGGAAATGCATTCTTAATAGATAACAATGTGAATAGCCAAATTTCTGTGAATTGCCTACCATGTTGGAATCTGTGGAAATGAATAAGCAAATGTGCTAGCTGCTGAAGGAAACAACATTGGTTTCATTTTGGATACAAATGTCCATGGAGATTCAGAATGGAAACAATTATAGTTGAGCAGAGGAGTGTAAGAATCTGTGGTGAGAGTGATGGACACAGCCTTGACAACTATAATTCAGAGAATGTAAACATGTAAACATTGAGAATGTAAGGCGACAAAAAAGTCTTCAGAATCTTTCACACCGCTATTGAGCAACATTTACAATTTATATAAATTATTTTAGGGAATAATACATAAATTTTATATTTAAATATGATATTAGAGTTTAATGGAATGCATAAGGAGTCAAATTGTGTTAACAAGAGCGATTTTTAGAAAATTTAGAAAACTACTTTTTCTGATCATAGAATAACTAAATGTATTTTGACGGTTTCATTCAGCCATTAAATATCATTCACAATTAATGAGTTTTACAAAAAACACCATAAAATTTATATTTAAACATGTAATAACTATTTGTAATACATTAGGAACAAAATAGTTGTAGAAAAACAATATATTATAAAACCTGTGTGTTTGGATTTTTGGATTAAAAGTTTATCAATGGTTCTCCTGCACCATTCTCAATGCAAGTCATTCCTACACCTATGGGAAGAGATGAACGTTTTCTATTCGATTTGTGTTTGCTGGGCAGCGGCCTGACAAGTTGCATGAGGAGGGGGCACATTTACCACGGCAGCATTGTCGGACCTGCACACCAGCCTCTTGTTTGCTAACACTGGTGCGTAGATGTATATCCCCATGTAGAAAGGGTAAAGTTCGAGGAGCGCAATGTTGAGCCGGCTCCAGGCCACGGTCCAGGTTCCCCTGAACCAGGCCGCTCCGAGTGAGAGTCCGTAACCCTTGGAGGAAGCATCCACGCACATCGTGAGAG
Organism: Procambarus virginalis; assembly: GCA_020271785.1. Taxonomy (NCBI): domain Eukaryota; kingdom Metazoa; phylum Arthropoda; class Malacostraca; order Decapoda; family Cambaridae; genus Procambarus; species Procambarus virginalis. The sequence goes on from WNGS01089523.1 coordinate 3,244, forward strand.
ATGAGGCACACCCCCATCCACCATCTGAGGGAAAAACCGTTACTCCGTTAAACGTGCTGAGGAAAGTGTGCCAGGCGCCCAGGTCGAGCTTCGCCTCCACGACCAGCAGGCAGGGGCGCGAGGGACGTTGTACACCACGTGTGAGCAGGTGGAGGCGTCGGAGGAAGGCCCGGCCCCCCGGTATGACCGTCGTGGCGAAATGCAGTTTGCCGATGATCCCCTGCAGGTCCCTCAGGGGGAGGCTCTCAGCCTCTAGGGTGTCTTGCCTGCCCCGCAGCTATGTATTTTGTCCTCTTGTCCTCCGGCAGCCTTGTCTCCATCCGTCAGGCGTCAATTTCGAGTCCAAGGAAAGTGAGGCAGGGGCCCTCGGTCTTGTTGGGGGCCAAGGGAATGCCCAGGCGCTCACAGAGGGCAGTGAACACCCGCAGGCTCCGCAAGCACTCATCGTGGGTAGAACACACGAAGAGGAGGAAGTCCAGCACCTTCACGACATCCCGCACGCCAAATTTTTCTGCGAGGATCCATTGCAGGGCGCTGGAGAACGTCTCGAAGATCCTGCAGGAGGGTGCTGCCCCCATGCTGAGCATCTTTTCGTAGTAGTACCACCCCCCATAGGCGAAGCAGAGAAGGTGGTAGTCGCTGGGGTGGATAGGGACGATCCGGAACACCTCGGCTATGTCGCACTTTGCCAAGTGCGCCCCGGCGAGCATCTGACTACCATGGCCACCACGTCGTTGATGGACTGGTAGGTCACCATCGTCATCAACTCCCGCGGTATGTTGGCGTTCATGCTCTCGGAGGTATAGGGGGTAGCTGAGGTTGTGCAGGAGCCTGTACTTGCCCGGCGTAGACTTCTCTCTCAGGGCTATGGGAGAACACTTGAAATTCTCAAATGAGGGGGGCCTCGAAGGGGCCCGCTATACGCCCCAGGCTCAGTTCCTTGGTGAGCATAGGCCCCACAATATGTGGCAGGGCCGTAGTCGCTAGGGGGTTGCATGAGGAGAGGGGAGTCCACGCCCCTCAAAACTGAGTAGGAAACCCCCCCTCTGAAAGCCTCCCACGACGTAGTCCCGGAGGGGGTAACCCACCAGGAAAGCATCAAGTGCGTCTGCGTCCACCGGCGTCACAACGAGTGTCTTTCTTCTTGCCCCCGTCCTGAGGGGGGTGACGGGAACGCTTCTCCTTGGCGGCGGTGACACGAGGTTGGGCCTGAGGGCACGGGCAGTAAGCAGGGTGTCACTTGTGGCAATGCGGGCAGTAGTGCTTGAAGGTGCAGGAGGAGACGGTGCAGCCTGCCCCAGTTGCATGGAAAGCATAGCAGTATCGGGGGGGGGGGGCGTAGGCCCGTGCAGTGGAGAGCGAACGTTCGGCTGAGGAGGCGACGGCAGGATGCACCGCCTGAGTCCGCTCCTGCGCAGAGCGTTGTACTGACCGATTCTCCAGGTCAAGTCTAAGGGCAGCCCGACCTCTCCTTGTCCCACCTGAAAGCCTCATCGTACCACATCCAGTCGCCGTGGAGGTTGCACTTCATGGACTTCACATAGCGTACATAAGTGAAAAGCGCCTGCCGCTCGGCGGGGTGTCGCTCCAGATAAATTGAAGCAAAAATGGCGAAGCCGTGCCCCCACAGCTTGGGCGTCAGAGGCGGCAGATTCTTGGAGGACAACTGGGTCTCGGAGGGAGTGGCGTGGCGTGTCTTGGAGGGCCTGGCGTCGCGTTCATAGGCTAGCAGCTCCCTAAAGTCGATGCACTTGTTTGCCCAGACTCTCACGTAGAGCCTGCAGAACATGCTCACCTAGCATGGTGACGGTGGTGCCTCCCGACTGCCAGTGTGCTGTCCCAGCCAAGTACTAGCGGAAGGGGGGGGAGGACGAGTTCTCTCTGCGGTACTCACCGTAAGAGGACGTGCTGGAAGAGCTGTTTCGGCGCCTTGTCGAGTGCCTCCTCGCTCTCGACCGTGGTCGGCGCACCGATGGGGAAGCTGGGCGGGTAGGCTGGTCCGAGTGGGCGTCCGTGTCGGCTGCATCATCGGGGTTCGTGTTGTGCCGTCGCCTTGAGTCGGAGAGGGGGGCTCCGAGCCTGTGCGATGAGCGACTGCAGCCAAAAGTTGTGGGGGCTGGGCAGCCGCGGCCCCCCGTGGCCTTGCCGGCCGGGCGTGAGTCGGGATGTGGTCATGGTCCGTGTCGGAGCCCCCCGAAAAGGCCTCAGTCGAGGGGGAGGCGAAGCGGGCGGGTTTTGCCCTTGCCCTGGGTGGTTGCGTCTGTTTCGATGCGATGCGGGCCGGAGCTGGGACGTAAAGGAGGGAGACAAACTCCTCGTGCTTTTGCATAAATACACCCCCTATCCACTGCGCGCGCAGCACTCTCGGAGAGCTGCGTAAATGTTTTTCTCCTTTCCCAGAAATTCTCCCCCTTTATCTGATGAAGCAGGGGCCATTTCCATTTAATTATTTCCAAACAGTTTGTGGAGCTTAGTTTTGAGTCCCATTCAAACACTGCATTTAATACTATTGTAGTGTGGGTTGGTGGTGTTGTCGTGTTGTTCCTCCTTTACGGACAACCCAACCCACGACTCGGTAGAGTGCTTATACTTCACTAGATCACACTAGATGCTTCTGGCTCTTGGAGAGGGGCTCAACGTCACACGTTTAGGGGATGCAGCTCCAACACTAAGCTTCGTTGTCACGTGCACACATCCACTCGAGCCGCTGTGAGTCCCCACTCAAGCCGCTGTGACTCCCCACTCAAGCCGCTGTGACTCCCCACTCTCTCCTTATGCGATATGATCTCCTCAATCCCCTTTGACTTACTAGTTTTCCGTCCTACCCTGTCCACAGCAGTGGTTCCTGTTTCTTTCTCTCTCTCCTTCTTTACTATTTCCTGGGAAGCCTCACTAGGACAAGGGCAAACACCAGCAAATTTGAATACATTTACTGGACAAAGCACATACACAATACATACACACACAATAATAATGAATCCTATACTCTATACTATTACTCAGGTTGCACTCCAACACCATCAGAACTATCATCTGCTTATCAAGTGGTATCCTATCTCCTAGTTCATCACCTAATATTACCAACCTCCTCAAGTAGATCAAGTCTTACAATACAATGTTGCACTATCAGCAAGAGAATATATATATATAATATAATATATAATATATATATATATATATATATATATATATATATATATATATATATATATATATATATATATATAAATATTGCTTCAGAGTCTTGCCGAAAAAGTGTACCCTGAGTCACAATGTGGTTTCAGAGCAGAAAGGTCGACCATTGACATGTTCTCCTTGAGACAGTTTCAAGAAAAGTGCAGGGAGCAGAGAAAAACCCTGTACATCGCCTTCATTGACCTTACAAAGGCCTTCGACCTCGTGAGTAGGGACGGACTCTTCAAGATCTTAGCCAAAATTGGTTGCCCACCCACCCTACTCAGCATGATAGAATCGTTCCACAAGGACATGAAGGGGACAATCGTGTAAGACGGCTCAACCTCTGAACCATTCAACATCAACAATGGTGTTAAACAGGGGTGTGTTCTTGCTCCAACCCTGTTCGGCACCATTTTCGCGATCCTTACCAAGCATGTCTTTGGAACAACCAGAAGACATCCATCTCCGTACAAGATCTGATGGAAAGCTCTATAATCTATCCAGACTCCGAGCAAGGACAAAAGTACAGATGCGAATCCTCAGGGAGTTCCTCTTCGCCGACGACGCAATAATCACCCCACACACAGCAGAAGGCCTGCAGCAGGTACTCGACCGCGTTGCTCCAGCCTGTTCCGCATTCGGCCTGACAAACAGCCTGAAGAAGACACAGGTGATTGGACAAGATGTCAATGAGCTATCCTGAATAAATATAGCAGATTGTGCTGGGGCAGTTCACAATTTTGTGTACCTGGGCTCCACAATCTCAGACACCCTTTTCATGGACACTGAGCTCAACAGGTGCATCGGGAAGGCCGCAACAACACTGTCCAGGCTCACAAAGCGCGTTTGGGAAAATCCCAAATTGACAGTTCACACCAAGGCACAAGTCAACATGGCATGTGTGGTGAGTACACTTCTCTACGGCTCGGGAATCCTGGACCCTGCGGTCTCGTCAGGAGAGACAGCTCAATACCTTTCACATGTGGAACCTGAAAGGCATCCTTGACATCACGTGGAAAGACCACGTCACCACCAACACAGTACTCAAGAGAACAGGAGTACCTTCAATGTTCACTCTCCTGAAGCAGAGACGCATGCGTTGGTTGGGACATGTCACACGCATGGACGATGGACGCATACCGAAGGACCTCTTGTATGGAGAACTGGAATCAGGAAGGAGACCCACCGGAAGACCTCAAGTACGTTTTAAAGATGCCTGTAAACGCAACCTCAAGCGCATGAACATCGAGGTAAACACTTGGGAGGCAGCAACTGCGGACAGATCTGCCTGGGAATGCAAAGTGCAGAAGGGACTCCAGTAGTTCGAGGATGAACTGAAGAGGCAGGCGGAGGATAAGACTTCAAAGGAGGTCTCGACCACTGTCAGACGCACCCGCTTCGGCGTTTATCTGCGCTCGCTGTAGTCGGGACTGTCATTCTCGGGGTTGCCTTCACAGCCACAGCAGGCTTTGGCTGGGAAGTGCAACCAACTAGATGACTACAACTAGACACCCAGAGCACAATTCCATCACCTCACGGAATTGACGGTTGCCTACTATTAAATAGGTACTTGGGAGTTACAGCTGCTTTGGGCTGCTTCGTCTCTGTGCATGCACGCACGCACGTACGTGTGTGTGTGTGTGTGTGTGTGTACTCACCTAGTTGTACTCACCTAGTTGTGCTTGCGGGGGTTGAGCTCTGGCTCTTTGGTCCCGCCTCTCAACCGTCAATCAACAGGTGTACAGTTTCCTGAGCCTATTGGGCTCTATCATATCTACACTTGAAACTGTGTATGGAGTCAGCCTCCACCACATCGCTTCCTAATGCATTCCATTTGTCAACCACTCTGACACTAAAAAAGTTCTTTCTAATATCTCTGTGGCTCATTTGGGCACTCAGTTTCCACCTGTGTCCCCTAGTGCGTGTGCCCCTTGTGTTAAACAGCCTGTCTATATCAACCCTGTCGATTCCCCTGAGAATCTTGAATGTGGTGATCATGTCCCCCCTAACTCTTCTGTCTTCCAACGAAGTGAGGTTTAATTCCTGCAGTCGCTCCTCGTAGCTCATACCTCTCAGCTCGGGTACTAGTCTGGTGGCAAACCTTTGAACCTTTTCCAGTTTAGTCTTATGCTTGACTAGATAGGGACTCCATGCTGGAGCCGCATACTCCAGGATTGGTCTGACATATGTGGTATATAATGTTCTGAAAGATTCCTTACACAAGTTTTTAAAGGCCGTTCTTATGTTAGCCAACCTGGCATATGCTGCTGATATTATCTTCTTGATATGAGCTTCAGGGGACAGGTCTGGCGTGATATCAACCCCCAGGTCTTTCTCTCTGACTCTTGAAGTATTTCATCTCCCAAATGATACCTTGTATCTGGTCTCTTGCTTCCTACCCCTATCTTCATTACATTACATTTGCTTGGGTTAAACTCTAACAGCCATTTGTTCGACCATTCCTGCAGCTTGTCCAGGTCTTCTTGAAGTCTCAAGCTGTCCTCCTCTATTATTTAGAGTATTATTTAGTACTCTATTATTTTGAGTACTCTAGTATTTAGAGTACTCTAGTATTTAGAGTACTCTATTATTTAGAGAATAATTTACATATCATTCATGCAGACTAAATCTTCGCTCCAGGCATTGTTATCCAGTCAGCACAGAGATAATATACAACTCCTCACATAAATTCAACATATAGGAAAAGAATGTGTGTGTGTGTGTGTGTGTGTGTGTGTGTGTGTGTGTGTGTGTGTGTGTGTGTGTGTGTGTGTGTGTGTGTGTGTGAGAAAATTAGGGTGAAGGACTTACCCGTAATCTATGCACGCTTATGGCTGTACAAGAATGTAATTTTTTATATAATATATAAAAGTTACTCTATTTGAAGTGTGTGTGTGTGAAATTTGAAACGTCTTTCGTCTGGAAAAACTAATTATTTGACTTTCCTCCAAAGCCATTTTCTTGTTTGCCACTCATTATGTAGCGTTCTGTGCCTTTCACGTGAAAGTATGGGGCAGCTGAGGTCAATGCATTTTCTTTCATCTAGTGAAATTTCGCGCATGCCAGGATGGAGAAAAGATTAAATGTTGATCCAAAGCAACATTTTCATTGCCTTTGTATATTTAACAAAAAACTGGGATTATAGTAGCTGCATTCTAATCCTTTTCTTTTTCCAGAAAATCTGTCAGCAAATGCCCTTTACATGTTTGTACTTGTATAGATACATTTAAAGTTGTATGCATTAGTTAATTTGTTAAAAACATACTTAAAAGGGCCTTTCTGTTGCAGGTGTGTGAGGGAGCTGCAGGTGTGTACTCGCCTAGTTGTGCTTGCAGTGGTTGAGCTTTGGATCTTTGGTCCCGCCTCTCTACTGTCAATCCACTTCTGTGCAGATTATGAAGTTTATTGGACTTTCATCAAATCTACATTTGAAACTGTGAATGGAGTATCAGTAGGTCCCGATATAAATATCGTTACCCCCCGATTGATGAAGATGAAGATTAAGCCACCCAAAAGGTGGCACGGACATGAATAGCCCGTATGTGGTGGCCCTTTTGAGCCATTACCAGTATCAATAGATGATACTGGAGATCTGTGGGGGCGCAACTGCACCCTGCGTGACGGGAGATGTCTCCCGGACCAAATGGTGACCAAATGGTCGTTACCCCCCGATAATATATATATATTGTGACGATAATCTCTTATCAGAGATTTAGCCTGCTATTTCTGCGAATCACGCCTGTCCTCATCAATCTACAAGATACGTTTTGTAGTGGCTAAACGTATATGTTAGCCACACGTACCAGCAACTCCCTCCTTCCCCCCCACTGCTGCACCTGGTCGACGCGCCGAACCCTTCAACGGCCTAACGAGCGACTGCGGCCATCCAGCTTCCTCATTGGCCGCCAACCAACACTCCACTCCGGCTCCCCGCCAATCACAAGACCTCACCAGTTATTGTTGGAGTCCCTTGCGTTTCTGCCAGCCAGAATATTGTGTGCTCGCAAGCTGTGAACTCCTAAGTGACTCACTCTGTGTGGTCAAATAGAGGTTCATAGTTAGTGCATATATTCCAGCATTCATATTTTGCTTACTTTTGTATATCAATTCTCCTCCCCATTAACGTAATCTATTTTCATGTTTATATTGTTTATTATTTTTGCCAGTAAGCCAAGATTTTGCATTTATTTCAATTTGTGTTTTTTATTGTTATTAAAATCCATATTTTTTATTATTGCTTTTAGTCTTTCCAACCTTACCACAGATTACCAAATCACGCAGTCATTCTTTTTTTTCTCTTTTTTTTCCTTTTCTTTTTTTTATATATTATATGTGGCCCAGCACTGACACCTGCTAGTTGGAAGACTGCCGACCACCATTTCCAACTCGTTACCGTCACATATAAATGGGGGCCTGTCCACGGAGTCCCATATAAATGGGGGCCTGTCCACGGAGCCACTATTAAATGGAGATCTGTCCACGGAGCCACTATAAATGGAGTTCTGTCCACGGAGTCACTATTAAATGGAGATCTGTCCACGGAGCTTCACTCAGGTATTGGTAATTGTGGTAAGCGCACTTGGCTCTTATTTCCCTTGCTTCCATTATTCACATTAATCATTCTTTATTTTATATGGTGCTGTGTATATTGTACATTACGGGAATAGCATATGGTGAGAGTGAGACAACTTTGGATTACGTGGTGACTGTAGGCCGCAGTCATACTCTTAATTGGTCGTCTCCCCCTTCCGTGTTATCCTCCGTGTTTAACATCTTTGTCCCCCAATATTTCTCACTTTTTGACAGATTATCACATAGGTACCCTGGTACTGTGGTCTGTCTCCGGGTCAATAGCACCCAAGTCCTGCAATCCGACTCTAGGAGGAAAAAGAGGGCTTTAGATCCTCTAGCACGAACTATTATTGGCGAATTGGGACCTCGCCGATAGTTCTCGTCACCAGTTGACACTCGCACCCCTACTCGTCGGTCAGACTGATGGTATTTACTTAAGGTAGGGAATTGGCGTTCTTTCTTTTGAGCACAAAAGTTCGCTAATTCTGTAAATACCATATTCAATTTCAGTGGGTACCATTGCTTATGTTCTATAGTGACTTGGCAAGGTATGACTACATTTTTTGGACTACCTCATTTATTTTGAAGCCATTTAGTGTTTCACTTGTATTTTAAAATTAGTTTTCACTAATTAGTAGGATTTTCTTGCCTTTATCCTCCCATAGTGAGTACCAGGTACAAGATTTCCTGCGACCTTATTCATTTACCATCTTGAATTTACTTTAATTATTAATAATTCCCCACAGGATAGGTATCAGTTGCCACGTTTCCTGTTTTTGACACTCGCCATATTCTCACTATATTCATCTCCTTTGTTTTGCTATATTTTCACCATGTTCCGCTTACAAGCTTTCATAGCAAATCCAGAAAGAGAAATAGGGACCTTACGTCAAGCTAAGAGGGTCGATTTGTTAACTCTTGCACATGAGTATCACTTAGAAGTTCCTGGTGGAGCCAACAAATTTACCATTAATAATATGATACTGGATCACCTTGCTGAGGAAGATATTATAGATTCTTCTACTCATGAACAGTACATTATTTCAGATAAAGATGACTTGAGAGCGATGAAGCTCAGATTGGAACTTGCCAAGATCGAGCTACAGCAACAACAAGAAGCAGCTGCCCTCAGAAAGGAAGAAGCTGCCATCAGAAAAGAACAACAAACGCGCGAAGCTGCCCTGAAGAAGGAAGAAAGTGAACGTGAGTTGGCCTTATACAAACAGCGACTCGAGATACAACGCGACCACGACCACCGACAGGCAGAAGCAATGCTAGAATGTCGTAACCGAGAACTCACGAGGGACGCTGCACACCAAGCTCAACTCCAACAAGCGGCAGCTAGTCTTCCTCCCAGTTTCAATATCTCCCATGCAAGTAAGTTAATGCCCCCGTTCCTCGAAACGGAGGTAGATGTGTTCTTTACCACTTTTGAGACCCTTGCTGTTCAACTTAATTGGCCTGACGACCAATGGGCTACCCTTCTCAGAGTACATTTAACAGGTAGAGCAGCAGTCACACTCAGCACTTTGGCTTCGGAAAACGACTACACCACCCTGAAACAAGCTGTGTTGGACGCCTACCTTCTCTCCACCGAAAGCTATCGACGAAAGTTTCGTGACTACGTCAAGGCAAGTACCACCACCTTCTTAGAATTTGCTAACACCAAACGAAGATATTTCATGAAATGACTGGAGGCAGCACATGTCTCTACTTTTTCAGAACTTGTCAACCTTATATTGGTTGAAGAATTTTTGAGACGTGTACCTCCTCCTGTCCGCCTATACTTAGCAGACAAGGAAGAGACGGAATTAGTGAAGTGTGCGAAGTCAGCTGACACTTACAGCCTCATCCACCGGCTGACTCCAGATCCTACCAGCAAGAAGTCTTGGTACAGTTACGAGAAAGCGAGCCCAGATCAAGGTACCTCTCAACTGTACTGCAGGTATTGTCGATTATATGGACACACCATTGACAAATGTGGTAAGTCCCAATCTAAAGGTAATGTCGAACCCCCTAAGTCTAAAACTACTCACCCTAAGTCCGGTAAGCCTGTAATGAATGTTGGTGTTCATGCTAATGATCTCTCTCTCTTTACCAAGCATCTCTATCCAGGAACTATCTCTACCCACGGTTCAGATTCAGAGGGACGTTTCGGACTTAAGATCCTAAGGGACACAGCGGCCCTACAATCGATCGTTTTGAAATCGGCTGTGCCCAACGTCGCCTACACAGGAGAGACTGTGTTCATCACTGACCTTACTGCTACAACTCCTTATCCACTTGCCCGAGTTTACCTGGATTGTCCCTTCGTGACCGGTGAAGTCCAAGTCGCCGTCAGGGAAAAGCCTTTTCCCATGCCTGGAGTGCAACTTCTCCTGGGCAACGACTTGGCAGAAGACCAACAACCAAACAACCTGATCGTCAAGGACATATCCAAGGTAAGCAACTCTGTGGTGGATAACCCGATTTTTGAACATTTCCCAGTAAAGGTTCAAGAGAGTGATGAAGGTTCTCCTCCTGTTATGGTGACCACCCGTGCTCAAGCTGCACGTCCACAGCCAGCCGACTCTACTGCTACCGCTGTCCCTCAGGACCCTTCGAAACTACCCCCTAACCTGACCGCGGTGGAGTTCCGTAAGTTACAGAGAGATGATCTTACATTGACACCATTATTCTTTCAGGCTGAAACCCAATCCGACAGTGTTCCTGGGTTCTTTATGGAGAACGAAATACTCTATCGCAGGTATAGACCCAGTAAACTGAAGGACGAGGACGATTGGGCAAACGTTGAACAACTAGTGATTCCCACCAGCCTGCGGCCCACGATTCTACACCTGGCCCACGGCGCTTTGTCACACTATGGGTTCAACAAGACTTACCATGGAATTCGACAAGACTACTACTGGCCAGGTATGGTAAACGACGTCAAATCTCATGTCAAATTATGCCACGTGTGTCAGTTAGCCGGGAAACCGAACGTTTCCATTCCCAGAGCACCCCTGATACCCATCCAGGTGCCTGAGGAACCGTTCCACAAGCTCATTATCGACTGCGTTGGTCCTTTGCCTCGGACCAGTGCAGGCAACTCATATATCTTAACCATCCTGTGTCCTACCACCAGATTTCCGATAGCAGTTCCAGTAAAAAATATTACAGCTGCTACAGTGGTGAAGAATCTACTGAAAATCTTCACCCAGTATGGATTTCCGAGGGAGATTCAGAGCGACTGTGGTACCAACTTCACCAGTGATCTCTTCAAACGGACTCTGGAGGAGTTCAACATCAAACAGGTACTGTCCAGCCCCTATCATCCTGCTTCACAGGGTTCTCTCGAGCGTAGTCATCAAACCATCAAGGCACTCTTAAAAAAGTTCTGTAATGAGACCTCAAAGGATTGGGATAGGCAAATTGATCTCATTATGTGTATTTTCAGAAGTCTTCCCAACGAGTCACTAGGAGTATCTCCTTATGAGATGCTCTACGGACGTAAGTGCCGTACACCTCTCAAGGCTTTCAAGGATTCTCTACGTGATGACACCTTCAGTGAGCATCAGAGTGTGCCCCAGTATCTCCAAAATCTCCGACACATTCTAGAGAGGGTCCATTCCTTTGCCAGCAACAACCTACAGAGAGCCCAGGAGAGGATGAAGACTCGTTACGACCGGCACTGTAAAGTAAGGAAGTTTACACCAGGAGACTTAGTGCTTGCCTATTTCCCTATCCCAGGTTCTCCTTTACAGAACAGGTTCTCAGGACCCTACCGTGTTAAGGAGTGCCGGAACAACTTCAACTACGTTCTCGAGACCCCCGATAGGCGGCGGAAGACCCAGCTGTGCCACATTAATTTACTCAAGCCCTACCATGGGGTTCCTCCCACTGTGTTAACCAATTTCACCTCATTTACAGGTCCATACAGCCACAGTGAGACCTTCCCTGCTTCTCCTTCCGAGAGCACTGACACTGAGACAGCGCTCTCTAACTCGGAAATCCTTACTAACCTTCAACATCATTTTCAGGACGATAATAGTGCTCCACTAATCAAACTCGTCAGAGAATATCAAGAGTTGTTTCGAGATGACCCCCAAGAGTGTACTGTAACTCGGCACGACATCCAACTGCTACCTGACACCCAGCCGATTCGCCAACCATTCTACCGAATCAGCCCGAGCAAAACGGAAGTCATGCGGGCTGAGGTACAGTATCTCTTGGACCATGGACTGGCTACCCCCTGTGAGTCCCCCTGGGCCTCACCATGCATCCTGGTACCCAAACCTCACGGCAAAATCCGTCTGTGTACGGATTATAGGAAGTTGAACCAGGTCACAGTGAAGGACGCCTACCCAATACCCAGAGTAGACGACATTTTGGATGCCATTGGTAATGCCCGCTACCTGTCTCAGGTAGACCTACTAAAGGGCTACTACCAGGTGAGTTTAACGGAGCGAGCTAAGGTACTGTCCGCCTTTATAACCCCCTTTGGTCTCTACAGGTACAATCGCCTTCCCTTTGGACTCTGCAATGCCCCAGCCACCTTTCAGAGAGCTGTCAACCGCGTCATCCAGGGCTTGGAAAACACCTATGCCTATTTGGACGACATCGTGGTAGCATCCAACACCTGGAGCGAACACCTGCTCCAGCTACAACGATTGTTCTACAAGCTCCTGAAAGCCGGCCTCACCATCAATTTGGGCAAGTCCACCTTCGCGAAAGGTAAAGTGCGGTACCTGGGTCATGTTATAGGGAGTGGCAACCTGGCTCCGTTAAACATTCACATTCAAGCAATCCAACAGTATCCACAGCCTACTACCAGGAAGCAGCTCCTGCGCTTCCTTGGTCTTGCTTCCTATTACCGTAGGTTTGTGAAGAATTTTAGCACTGTTGCAACCCCATTAATCCTTAACCAGTCCCAAGCAACGGTATAATTGGACCAGAGAGCAAACCGTTGCATTCGAACAACTCAAATTCCTCCTCTGTTCTAATCCCATTCTCGCCTCACCAGATATCAAGAAGCCTTTCATCCTCCATGTCGACGCCAGTGGTACCGGCATCGGAAGTGTCTTAATGCAGCAGCGAGGCGAGGAGGTTCTACCTGTCAGCTAATACAGTTGCAAGTTGAAGCCTCATCAGAAGAAACTACAGTACTATAGAGAAGGAACTCCTGTCCATC
>WNGS01089535.1:0-14455 GCA_020271785.1 Procambarus virginalis
ATCGGCATGAGTCGTACCCAGTGTACGGCGTGAGTCGTACCCAGTGTACGGCGTGAGTCGTACCCAGTGTACGGCGTGAGTCGTACCCAGTGTACGGCGTGAGTCGTACCCAGTGTACGGCATGAGTCGTACCCAGTGTACGGCATGAAGTCGTGCCCAGTGCACGGCATGAGTCGTGCCCAGTGTGCGGCATGAGTACGTAACCGTGTACGGCATGAGTCGTGCCTAGTGTACGGCACATGAGTCGTGCCCAGTGTACGGCATGAGTCGTACCCAGTGCACGGCATGAGTCGTGCCCAGTGTACTGCATGAGTCCGTACCCAGTGCACGGCATGAGTCGTGCCCAGTGTACTGCGATGAGTCGTCACCAGTGTACGGCATGAGTCGTGCCCAGTGGGTATGACGTGCCCAGTGACGGCGTGAGTCGTGCCCAGTGTATGGCGTGAAGGGTCGTGCAGTTGCGGCTAGGTGTCCAGTACGGCATGAGTCGTGCCCAGTGCACGGCATGATCGTACCCAGTGCACGGCATGAGTCGTACCCAGTGTACGGCATGAGTCGTACCCAGTGCACGGCATGAGTCGTACCCAGTGTACTGCATGAGTCGTACCCAGTGTCGGCATGAGTCGTCCCAGTGCACGGCATGAGTCGTGCCCAGTGACGGCATGAGTCGTCCCAGTGCGGCATGAGTCGTACCAGTGTACGGCATGAGTCGTACCCAGTGACGGCTACGTGCCCAGTCAGTGCCCAGTGCACGGCATGAGTCGTGCCCAGTGTACGGCATGAGTCGTGCCAGTGTACGGCATGAGTCGTACCCAGTGTACGGCATGAGTCGTGCCCAGTGTACGGCGTGAGTCGTGCCCCAGTGTAGTGGCTGAGTCGTGCCCAGTGTGCGGCATGAGTCGTACCCAGTGTACTGCATGAGTCGTGCCCAGTGTACGGCATGAGTCGTACCCAGTGCACGGCATGAGTCGTACCCAGTGTACGCATGAGTCGTGCCCAGTGCACGGCATGAGTCGTACCCAGTGACGGCATGAGTCGTACCCAGTGTACTGCATGAGTCGTGCCCAGTGCACGGCATGAGTCGTACCCAGTACACGGCATGAGTCGTACCCAGTGTACTGCATGAGTCGTGCCCAGTGCACGGCATGAGTCGTGCCCAGTGACGGCTGAGCGGTGCCCAGTGTACGGCATGATCGTCCCAGTGTACGGCATGAGTCGTACCCAGTCACGGCATGAGTCGTACCCAGTGTCGGCATGAGTCGTACTCCAGTGCACGGCATGAGTCGTACCCAGTGTACGGCATGAGTCGTCCCAGTGTACGGCATGAATCGTACCCAGTGACGGCATGAGTCGTACCCAGTAGCACACTGCCCAAGCGTAACCTTTACCCAACCTTCCTGGTGGGTACAGTAGGTCAGCGAGGGCACCCTATTTACAAGAGAAGCTGCCGCCAGGATCCGCGTAAGGTCAGTCGAACTCCCGGTTACAATTCTTCCTTTTTTAACCGGTCTTGACCTAGTCGACTAAGACACCGTCTGGGATCATCCCCGGCCGTAAGTTCGAACCTCTCACGGCCCTTGGGGATTTGTTCATTGATGCATCACGCATTGTGGTTTCTGTGGGTAGTGTAGTGCAATATTTACAATGTCATGTTTCCCTAATAACTACTGTCAATAACACTTGCAATACATGAATAATGAAATAGACTAATGCATAATCAAATATTCTCCGGTGATGAAACTAATCGTAATTTATTTTTTCTCCAAATAGCGGTTGAATATTTAGCTCTCTTATACAGCAGTAAATACAGTACCCTGGCTCCCTCTTGGAACCTGAATACAGTTTTGAATGTCGTTGTATTATGTAGTTGATCTGTGATTGGAGATTTGTTATATATATAAGATACTATATATATATATATATATATATATATAGATATATATATATATATATATATGTTATTAAATATGACCGAAATGGTAAGATTGGTAAGATTAATAATTCTAACACACTTTTCTCAATTTTCCTTATGTGTGGTTTTACTGATGACGGTAAAGTAAAAATCAATGCTCCAAAAGTCTTCTTTATTTCTTAGTCTGACGCGACACTTGAGCGCGTTTCGGTAAAACTTATACATTTTCAAAGACTTAGTTACACACACACAGAACAACTATAACTGACCAGAGTTTAAACAGTTTTTCTTTTTTATACCTGCCTTTGGTTGAGGTGACATGTTACAATGGTTGGGGTGAGGTGAGAACAAACACAGAACACTAACAATGGTATCAAGCTAAAGAAGATAAGAACAATGGTAACTGCGAAGGCCTATTGGCCCGTATTTCTTGATGTTTCTATAGTGGAGCGGAGTCTTGAAGTGGGTAGAATATAGTTGTGCATTAATTGGCTGTTGATTGCTGGTGTTGACTTCTTGATGTGTATGACACATTAAGAAAGTCAACACCAGCAATCACAGCCAAATAACGCACTACTATATTCTACCCACTTCAAGACTCCGCTCCAATAGAAACATCAAGAATACGGGCCAATAGGCCTTAAGGCAGGTACAGATCTATTCTTCCCTATACCCATTGTTTCGTGTTCTGTGTTTGTTCTCACCTCACCCCAAACCATTGTAACATGTCACCTCACCCAAATGCAGGTATTTAACTCGTTCAGTTATAGTTGTTCTGTGTGTTTGTAACTAAAGTCTTGAAAATGTAATAAGGTTTTACGAAACGCGCTCAAGTGTCGCGTCAGACTAAGAACTAAGAATGAATTTTGGAGAATTGATTTTTCATTTACCGTCATCAGTAAAAACAAACATAAGGAAAATTGAGAAAATTCGTGTTAGAATTATTAATCTTACTTTTTCGGTCATATTTAATAACATATGTCTACAGGAAGACTGCACCAAAATATACTAATATATATATAATATATTATATATATATATCATATATATATATATATATATATATATAACTGAAAACTCACACCCCAGAGTGACTCGAACACCCATACTGCCAGAGCAACGCAACTGGTATGTACAGGGACGCCTTAATCCGCTTGACCATCATGACAGACAAAAGGAAGTGATAGCCGACGCTATTTTAACCACTTCCCCGCTTCTCTCTCTCTCTCTCTCTCTCCTCTCCTCTCTCTCTCTCTCCTCTCTCTCTCTCTCTCTCTCTCTCTCGTCCTCTCTCTCTCTCTCTCTCTCTCTCTCTCTCTCTCTCTCTCTCTCTGAGAGTAGGACACACCAGAGGGGGACCGGCCGGCCGAGCGGACAGCACGCTGGACACGTGATCCTGTGGTCCCGGGGTCGATCCGGGGCGCCGGCGAGAAACGATGGGCAGAGTTGCTTTCACCCTATGCCCCCTGTACCTAGCAGTAAAATAGGTACTGGGAGTTAGTCAGCTGTCACGGCCTGCTTCCTGGGGGGTGGGAGGCCTGGTCGAGGACCGGGCCGCGGAGACACTAAAGCCCCGAAATCAACTCAAGATAACCAAGATAACTCTGGCCGGTGATTGCAATGTTGCACAATGCTCCGTCACTCACGCCGCCTACACACCTAATTACATGCCTTTAAGTAAATAACGTCCTAATGACCAGTTCGGGGGATCATTAAGTGGTTGTAAGTGGGCCATTACGAACCACTCTTACAGCTCCTGTGACGGGCGCCACGCTGGGGACCGGAAGACTTCGTGTGGTCATCGTATACTTCAAAGTAATTATACACACGAGCGTTGTATTGTGATTATCACTAGTGTGTATATCATGTATTGTTTTGTATTCCGTCCGTCTAAGGTTCCCCCAACGTCAAGAAACGGTCGTACTAAAGTGCCCCGTTATCCTAACCTACCAGAGGACCCAAAACAGAAAACGGGGGCTGTACGTCACTTTCGCCAGTCGCTGCCATTTTCTAGTACGACGATTTTTGGTCTTAGGTGGAGTATACGTCAGAATGCGACGCGCGAGTAGGACAGGTTGCTCGATCATCTCTGTGGACGTCTAATTTTAAGACGTATGTAAGTTGACTCAACAGGAGCCTCACATGGGTCAAAAGGTCTGCCTCACATGGGTAAAAAAAACTGCCTCACATGGGTCAAAACACTGCCTCACATGGGTCAAAAAGACTGCCTCACATGGGTCAAAAAGACTGCCTCACATGAGTCAAAACACTGCCTCACATGGGTCAAAAAACTGCCTCACATGGGTCAAAAAGACTGCTCACATGGGTCAAAAAGACTGCCTCACATGGGTCAAAAAGACTGCCTCACATGGGTCAAAAAGACTGCCTCACATGGGTCAAAAGACTGCCTCACATGGGTAAAAAAGACTGCCTCACATGGGTAAAAAGACTGCCTCACATGGGTCAAAAAGACTGCCTCACATGGGTCAAAAGACTGCCTCACATGGGTCAAAAAGACTGCCTCACATGGGTCAAAAAGACTGCCTCACATGGGTCAAAAGACTGCCTCACATGGGTCAAAACACTGTCTCACATGGGTCAAAGGACTGCCTAAGATGGGACAAAAGTTTTACAGGGGTTACCGGATCAGCCTGGCTGTGATGTCTCCGGACTGCCAGCACAAACAGCCTCACAGATCAGGCAGTCACCAGCAAAAGCTGGCCAGGCAGCGAGAGTAGAAGAACTCTCGAAATAGTTCAAAGTAATCAAAAGTTGATTGTTAGATATATAAGTCAAATATTGACTTACTAACATCTTCATAAGTCAATATTTGTACTATTGCCTCGAGGTAGAGGCGCGGGTGCTATAAACATATATGGATGAACAGCACTGTCAAGGCTTGCTTCAGTAAGACTTGCTTCAATGTGTCATGCTTCACTGCCTTGCTTCAATGTGTCTTGCTTCACTGCCATGCTCATGTGTCTTGCTTCAATGTGTCTTGCTTCAATGTGTCTTGCTTCACTGCCTTGCTTCAATGTGTCTTGCTTCACTGCCTTGCTTCAATGTGTCTTGCTTCACTGCCTTGCTTCAATGTGTCTTGCTTCACTGCCTTGCTTCAATGTGTCTTGCTTCACTGCCTTGCTTCAATGTGTCTTGCTTCACTGCCTTGCTTCAATGTGTCTTGCATCAATGATTGACATATGTGTCTTGCATCAATGATTGACATATGTGCCCTGCTAATCATTATAACTTCAAGCTAATCACTCATAACCTCTCACAACAATTAATCAAATCTCATTTTTGTTGTCTAACTCATTTCCCATAAATTCTGAGTAAGTAATCCCAGCACTGTTCAGCCCAGTATAAATCCTAGCCGTGGTATTTCCCACGTATATAAATCCCACTCCCTTGAAGGGCGTTTAATCCCTCGCTGGATAATACATTTCCTTTAATTTGTTAATTGTTTCGGTGCTAATTTTGCAACTAATCCTCCTAGCAGGATAGCACGTTGCTGGGTGAGTCAGGCACGCTGAACTGTTGTGATGCTGGCTGCTGTGCTCTGCTGTGTTGCTGTGCGCTGTGCTGCTGCTGCGCTGCTGTGTTGCTGTGCGCTGCTGTCCTGCTGTGAGCTGCTGTGCGCTGCTGTGTTGCTGCTGCGCTGCTGTGAGCTGCTGCTGTGCTGCTGGAGGACAGGGGTGAATCCCACTATGCTGTCACCAGTGTTTCATCTGACGATGTTGTTGTAGAATGATTAAATGTGGGCTGGAGTTTGCTTGGTAGTGGGCAGGAATTGGAGTACCAAACGTCCGCTGCTTTTCCTTAGGTTTATTATAAAAATATATATATATATTGTACACCGGGCCAGGAGCTAGCTAGGGTGTGACGGGGAGCGCGTGTGGACGCTCCGATGCCCAGGCTGTGTCTGGTCTGAGCTCTGCAGGGTAGAGCAGATTACATTAAAATCTGCTGACCACGTTGTTGATACTTATTAACTTGTTTAGCTTAAGAGGGTATAGGTCACCCTATGCGTCTGGCGAACTGGCGTCCAACAACGGTGTGAGGTGTGGTGTGATGTGACGCAAGGTGTGACGGTGTGACGCAAGATGTGACGTGTGTGAGGTGCAGTGTGACGAAAGATGTGACGGTATGATGCAAGGTGTGACGGTGTGACGCAAGATGTGACGGTATGACACAAGGTGTGACGGTGTGAGGTGAGGTGTGACGCAAGATGGACGGTGTGACGCAGTGTGTGTGATGGTGTGTGACGCAGGTGTGAGGTGCGGTGTGACGCAAAATGTGACGGTGTGACGCAAGATGTGACGTTGTGACGCAATATGTGACGGTATGACGCAAGGTGTGATGGTGTGACGCAAGGTGTGACGATATGACGCAAGGGTGACGCAATATGTGCCGGTGTGACGCAAGGTGTGACGGTGTGACGCAAGGTGTGAGGTGCAGTGTGACGCAAGGTGTGACGCAAGGTGTGACGGTGTGAGGGCCTCCTGTGCCGTCTCATAGACAAGGAGACAGAATGATGATTTGATTGTTGCCGCGGGAGGCTGCTAGTTTATTGTGCACCCCCATACTCATCCTGTGAGCGGTAGCGTAAAAAGCATTACAGAGGGCACAAAAGGTCTTTACCACACCTCAACGGAGATAATTACATAAACCATTTCATCTATCTTCACCCTTATAGTTACAATGTCAGCTAGTTACAGAGTATGTTCTATTTCAAGAGCTATATATTTACACTCAACTGTCAATCAACAGGTGTACAGGTTCCTGAGCCTATTGGGCTCTATCATATCTACATTTGAAACTGTGTATGGAGTCAGCCTCCACCACATCACTTCCTAATGTATTTCATTTGTTAACTACTCTGACACTGAAGAAATCTTTCTAATGTCTCTGTGGCTCATTTGGGTACTCAGCTTCAAGCTGTGTTCCCTTGTGCGTGTACCACCAGTGTTAAATAATCCGGCCTTATCTACCCTGTCAATTCCCCTGAGAATTTTGTATTTGGTGATCATATCTCCCCGACCTCTCCTGTCTTCCAGCGAGCGACGTGAGGTGCATTTCCCGCAGCCTTTCTCATAACTCATGCTCTTAGTTCTGGGACTAGTCTAGTGGCATACCTTTGGACTTTTTCCAGCTTCGTCTTGTGCTTGACAAGGTACGGGCTCCATGCTGGGGCCGCATACTCCAGGATTGGTCTTACATATGTGGTGTACAAAAGATTCTGAATGATTCCTTACACAGGTTCCTGAACGCTGTTCTGATGTTAGCCACCCTCGCATGTGCCGCAGATGGGACGGAGGGAAACTGTCATTCTTTTATGTGGGCTTCAGGAGACAGGTTTGGTGTGATATAACTCCTAGATCTTTCTCTCTGTCTGTTTCATTAAGTACTTCATCTCCTATTCTGTATCCTGTGTCTGGCCTCTGTTTCCACCGCCTAGTTTCATGACCATACATTTACTTGAGTGCGTGCGTGGTGTGTGCGTGCGTGGTGTGTGCGTGCGTGGTGTGTGCATGCGTGGTGTGTGCGTGCGTGGTGTGTGCATGCGGGGTGTGCGTGCGTGGTGTGTGCGTGCGTGGTGTGTGCGTGCGTGGACGGTGTGCGTGCGTGGTGTGTGCGTGCGTGGTCGTGTGTGCGTGTAAGTTCTTAGAAATGTAATACGAATTTGAGGTAAGAGTTAACAGGAGATCCAAGAGTGCCCAGGAGACTAACGTGGCACTAAGGGAGTGCCAGGATGCCAAGTGTGTTTGGCACCCTGGCACCCGTCAGATGCCTGCCACTGGCAGCCGTTTACACACAGGGTTATATATATGGGGTGGTAGTTCTTCTGGCACTCTGTGTTTAGTGGATGTTGGGGGGGGAGAGAGAGAGAGAGAGAGAGAGAGAGAGAGAGATGAGGGAGAGAGAGAGAGAGAGAGAGAGAGGCGAGAGAGAGAGAGAGAGAGAGAGAGAGAGAGAGAGAGAGAGAGAGAGGAGAGAGAGAGATAGAGAGGAGAGGAGAGAGAAGAGAGAGAGAGAGAAGAAGAAGAGAGAGAGAGTGAGAGAGAGAGAGAGAGAGAGAAATCAATCTAAACCCAAAATCCCAAAGCCTACCTTCCTCGCTGATGTTGACGTCCCAGACAAAGGCCGCTACTTGACACTATCACAAAAAAGACAACAATAATCAATTACACAAAATACAAAGCTCGGGAACCTGGTGAGGAGTAACTATGCTGATGCAGTTTACATTTGGTCACGTCCTAACTTTCAAAGTGTTGTAAATCAGGTCTTTCTATGGGCTACAGATAATAATATGGTGTTTAACGAAGATAAGTTCCAGCTCATGCGCTACGGAAAATATGAATATAGAAAAGCAGAAATCACGTACAAATCTCAGGCAAATCATATCATAGAACGAAAAGGCAATGTAAAGGATCTGGGTGTACTCATGTCGGAAGACCTTACCTTTAAAGAACACAATAAAGTAGCCGTCACAACTGCAAGAAAAATGACAGGTTGGATAACAAGAACCTTTCACATTAGAGATGCTATACCGATGATGATACTTTTCAAGACGCTTGTGCTCTCTAGAGTGGAGTACTGCTGCACAATGACAGCCCCTTTCAAAGCTGGAGAAATTGTTGACCTGGAGAGCGCGCAGAGATCCTTTACTGCTGAATCCACTCAGTAAAACATCTAAACTATTGGGACCGACTAAAGAGCCTAAATCTGTGTTTTCTTGAGCGCAGGCGGGAGAGATACATAATAATTTACACGTGGAAAATATTAGAGGGGCTGGTCCCAAACCTGCACACAGAAATAACACCACATGAGACCAGGAAGCATGGCAGGATGTGCAGAATACCCCCGTTGAAGAGCAGAGGGTGCAACAGGTACTCTGAGAGAGAACAATCAACATCAGAGGCCGAGACTGTTCAACACGCTTCCACTACACATAAGGGGCATAACTGGCCGACCCCTCACAGTGTTCAAGAGAGAACTATCAACATCAGAGGCCCGAGACTGTTCAACACGCTTCCACTACACATAAGGGACATAACTGGCCGACCCCTCACAGTGTTCAAGAGAGAACTATCAACATCAGAGGCCCGAGACTGTTCAACAAGCTTCCACTACACATAAGGGGCATAACTGGCCGACCCTCACAGTGTTCAAGAGAGAACTATCAACATCAGAGGCCCGAGACTGTTCAACACGCTTCCACTACACATAAGGGACATAACTGGCCGACCCCTCACAGTGTTCAAGAGAGAATTTGATAAACACCTCCAAAGGATACCTGATCAACCAGGCTGTGTCTCATACATCAGGCTGCGAGCAGCTGCGTCCAACAGCCTGGTTGACCCAGGTAATCGGCGGGTAATGCAAACTACCGTCAAGCCACCATCAACTTCGTCAACCAGCATCAACTCCCCCAACACCACTATCAATACTATCAACCCATTGTCTACGCTATCAACCCATTTTCAACATCAATCCACTTTCAACACCATTAACCAACTTTACCACTATCAACACCAACCCAGTTTCAACACCATCAACCCCCCCCCCCTGTCTACTCCATCAACCAACTACCAACAACATCAATGCATCAATTCAGTGTCAGCACAGTCAAGTCGTGTCAACCCTCTGTCAAATGACTCAGTTTCGGTCCGTCTCGGACCATTATCAAGGAACAACGTTTCGGTCCGTCTCGGACCATCAAGAGGTCGTGACAAGAGTGCTGAGTTATGAAGAGTAAGCCACCCAAGAGGTGGCACGGGTATGAATAACCCGTAAAAGAGTAGTGGAGACAGTCAATATATAAGGTAACAATATGAGGTGAATGGCCAGAAGGGAAGAAGATTACCACAGGAGATAATAACAGTACTCCAGAAGGCCCCATGGCGAAGGGAACGAAGTGAAATACAAACAAAAGAAATAGTGAAAGAAGAGAGTGATTTCATCATTCCCCTCAGACAAGCAGTTCTTCCTTTTTAACACTACGTAAGAAATGCAACTGTTTTACCTAACCAACCCACCTAACCTCTCGAGGAAGAGTCATAGAAAACGTCAATAATGGCCGGATTTATATTAAAAACGTCGTATTATTAACGGAATGGTCAATTCCACAAAATACTACTACTAGCCTAAACACAGACTAGTAATATAAAGACAGTCACCCATATGAACAATAGCACAATACTGTGTATGAATATATGTATACTGTTATTGTTAAATATGTATTAATATGTATTAATATGTATTAATATGTATTAATATTGGTATTCCATCGGGGTGAAATTATTGAACAGCGTCACTCACCCTGTCACTGGTACCCAGACTAAGCTGTCACTGTCATCAGTGAGGCACAGTGAGACACAGTGAGGCACAGTGAGGCACAGTGAGGCACAGTGAGACACAGTGAGACACAGTGAGACACAGTGAGACACAGTGAGGCACAGTGAGGCACAGTGAGGCACAGTGAAGCACAGTGAGGCACAGTGAGACACAGTGAGGCACGGTGAGCACGGTGAAGTGAAGCACAGTGAGACACAGTGAAGCACAGTGAGACACAGTGAGACACAGTGAGACACAGTGAGTCACAGTGAGACACAGTGAAGCACAGTGAGACACAGTGACACACAGTGAGACACAGTGAGACACAGTGAGGCACAGTGAGGCACAGTGAGACACAGTGAGGTACAGTGAGACACAGTGAGGCACAGTGAGGCACAGTGAGACACAGTGAGGCACAGTGAGACACAGTGAGACACAGTGAGGCACAGTGAGACACAGTGAGACACAGTGAGACACAGTGAGACAGAGTGAGGCACAGTGAGGCACAGTGAGACACAGTGAGGCACAGTGAGGCACAGTGAGACACAGTGAGGCACAGTGAGACACAGTGAGACACAGTGAGGCACAGTGAGACACAGTGAGGCACAGTGAGGCACAGTGAGGCACAGTGAGAACACAGTGAGACACAGTGAGGCACAGTGAGACACAGTGAGACACAGTGAGACACAGTGAGGCACAGTGAGACACAGTGAGGCACAGTGAGACACAGTAAGGCACAGTGAGACACAGTGAGGCACAGTGAGACACAGTGAGACACAGTGAGGCACAGTGAGTCACAGTGAGACACAGTGAGGCACAGTGAGACACAGTGAGACACAGTGAGCACAGTGAGGCACAGTGAGACACAGTGAGGCACAGTGAGACACAGTGAGGCACAGTGAGGCACAGTGAGACACAGTGAGGCACAGCGAGGCACAGTGAGGCACAGTGAGGCACAGTGAGACACAGTGAGGCACAGTGAGGCACAGTGAGACACAGTGAGGCACAGCGAGGCACAGTGAGGCACAGTGAGACACAGTGAGACACAGTGAGACACAGTGAGACACAGTGAGGCACAGTGAGTCACAGTGAGGACACAGTGAGGCACAGTGAGGCACAGTGAGACACAGTGAGGCACAGTGAGGCACAGTGAGCACAGTGAGACACAGTGAGGCACAGTGAGACACAGTGAGGCACAGCGAGGCACAGTGAGGCACAGTGAGGCACAGCGAGGCACAGTGAGGCACAGTGAGACACAGTGAGACACAGTGAGGCACAGTGAGGCACAGTGAGACACAGTGAGGCACAGTGAGACACAGTGAGACACAGTGAGGCACAGTGAGACACAGTGAGACACAGTGAGGACACAGTGGCACAGTGAGGCACAGTGAGACAAGTGAGACACAGTGAGGCACAGTAGACACAGTGAGGCACAGTGAGGCCAGTGAGGCACAGTGAGACACAGTGAGCCACAGTGCCTGGTTGATACCTGGTTGATGGGGTTCTGGGAGTTCTTCTACTCCCCAAGCCCGGCCCGAGGCCAGGCTCGACTTGTGAGAGTTTGATCCACCAGGCTGTTGCTTGGAGCGGCCCGCAGAGCCACATACCCACCACAGCCCGGCTGATCCGGGACTTCTCTTAGGAAACAGTCCAGTTTTCTCTTGAAGATGTCCACGGTTGTTCCGGCAATATTTCTTATAGTCGCTGGGAGGACGTTGAACAACCGCGGACCTCTGATGTTTATACAGTGTTCTCTGATTGTGCCTATGGCACCTCTGCTCTTCACTGGATCAATCTTGCATTTTCTTCCATATCGTTCACTCCAGTACGTTGTTATTTACTGTGTAGATTTGGGACCTGGCCCTCCAGTATTTTCCACGTGTATATTATTTGGTATCTCTCTCGTCTCCTTTCTAGAGAGTACATTTGGAGAGCTTTGAGACGATCCCAATAATTTAGGTGTTTTATCTCGTCTATGCGTGCCGTATATGTTCTCTGTATTCCTCTATTTCAGCAATCTCTCCTGCTCTGAAGGGGGAAGTGAGTACTGAGCAGTATTCGAGACGGGACAACACAAGTGACTTGAAGAGTACAACCATTGTGATGGGATCCCTGGATTTGAAAGTTCTCGTAATCCATCCGATCATTTTCTGGCTGATGCGATATTTGCTTGGTTATGCTCCCTAAACGTTAGATCGTCGGACATCATTATTCCCAAATCCTTGACATGCTGTTTTTCTACTATGGGAAGATTGATTGTGTTTTGTACCCTGTATTATGTTTCAGATCCTCATTTTTGCCGTACCTGAGTACCTGAAATTTATCACTGTAAAACATCATATTATTTTCTGCTGCCCAATCGAAAACTTTGTTGACATCTGTTTGTAGTTTTTCAATGTCTTCAGCAGAGGTAATTTTCATGCTGATTTTTGTGTCATCTGCGAAGGATGACACGAAGCTGTGACGTGTATTTTGTCTATATCAGATATGAGAATAAGGAACAGTAGCGGTGCAAGGACTGTACCTTGAGGTACAGAGCTTTAACATCGCTTGGACTCGATTTTATCTGATTGACTGTTACTCTTTGTGTTCTGTTCGACAGGAAATTGAGTATCCAGCGTCCTACTTTTCCAGTTATTCCCATTGACCTCATTTTGTGAGCTATCACCCCATGGTCACATTTGTCGAAAGCCTTTGCAAAGTCTGTGTATACAACATCTGCATTTTGCTTTTCTTCTAGGGCTTCTGTGATTTTGTCATAGTGGTTGAGTAACTGTGACAGACAGGATCTTCCCGCTCTAAATCCATGTTGTCCTGGATTGTGCAATTCATTGTTTTCCATAAAACTAGAATTTGATTCCTAATCACTCTTTCAAACACTTTTATTATGTGTGATGTTAGTGCAACTGGCCTATAATTTTTTGCCAAGGCTTTACTCCCCCCCTGTGCAACGGAGCTATATCTGCAGATTTAAGTGTGCTGGTATCTCCCTGTGCTGTTAGGTATCTCCCCTGTGCGTTAAGTGCTGCTGGTATCAGTGAGGCACAGTGAGGCACAGTGAGGCACAGCGAGGCACAGTGGGCACAGTGAGGCACAGTGAGAACAGTGAGCACAGTGAGGCACAGTGAGGCACAGTGAGGCACAGTGAGACACAGTGAGGCACAGTGAGGCACAGTGAGACAGTGAGGCACAGTGAGACACAGTGAGGCACAGTGAGACACAGTAAGGCACAGTGAGACACAGTGAGGCACAGTGAGACACAGTGAGACACAGTGAGGCACAGTGAGTCACAGTGAGACACAGTGAGGCACAGTGAGACACAGTGAGACACAGTGAGGCACAGTGAGACACAGTGAGGCACAGTGAGGCACAGTGAGGCACAGTGAAGCACAGTGAGACACAGTGAGGCACAGCGAGGCACAGTGAGGCACAGTGAGACACAGTGAGACACAGCGAGCACAGGCACAGTGAGACACAGTGAGACACAGTGAGGCACGGTGAGACACAGTGAGACACAGTGAGACACAGTGAGGCACAGTGAGACACAGTGAGACAGTGAGGCACAGTGAGACACAGTGAGACACAGTGAGGCACAGGGAGACACAGTGAGACACAGTGAGACACAGTGAGACACAGTGAGACACAGTGAGTCAGGCCACAGTGTGAGGGGGCGGGACTCCTCCTCCTCCATGACGTCACCATTACATAACCCAGTCAGGCGGCGGTGGTGCCGCTGTTCACCCTCCCCCACCCCCCCCCACCCCCTCTGTTCACTAGAACAAGCACCACGCACACATGTTCCACTGAACATACCAGACACAGCCACTAATCACCGAACTACCCCCCAAGCTAAACGAGGCAAGGATATCAGCATCGTCTTGGGAGGGAGTAGTATAGGTGGCAACACAGCGTGATTGTGTGTGTGTGTGTGTGTTTGTGTTGGGGTGAGGAGAGGGGGGGGGGTTGGGGTGTCTGGGGGTGCTAATAGGGGGGATGGGGTCGTAGCAATGGTTCCAGGAACCCCTTCACCCCATAATAGGGGGTGTTCACCCATTTTTAGAGGCCCCCATACACCCCCCCCCCTCCACAAACGCAGTGTTGCAACAATTTTTAAAAACTAATTTTTTTCAAGGAATCGTCGGAGATGACTCATTTTGTTCCTCCCTTTTGTAATTGGTTGTGTAAGACGGGTTGTTACGGCGGTAG
>WNGS01089548.1:0-11754 GCA_020271785.1 Procambarus virginalis
TCATGGTGACCACTGTTGGTCAGGTTTATCATGGTGACCACTGTTGGTCTGGTTTATCATGGTGACCACTGTTGGTCTGGTTTATCATGGTGACCACTGTTGGTCAGGTTTATCATGGCCATCACTGTTGGTCAGGTTTATCATGGTGATCACTGTTGGTCAGGTTTATCATGGTGACCACTGTTGGTCAGGTTTATCATGGCCATCACTGTTGGTCAGGTTTATCATGGTGACCACTGTTGGTCAGGTTTATCATGGTGACCACTGTTGGTCAGGTTTATCATGGTGACCACTGTTGGTCAGGTTTATCATGGTGACCACTGTTGGTCAGTTTATCATGGCCATCTCTGTTGGTCAGGTTTATCATGGTGATCACTGTTGGTCAGGTTTATCATGGTGATCACTGTTGGTCAGGTTTATCATGGTGACCACTGTTGGTCAGGTTTATCATGGTGACCACTGTTGGTCAGGTTTATCATGGTGACCACTGTTGGTCAGGTTTATCATGGCCATCACTGTTGGTCAGGTTTATCATGGTGACCACTGTTGGTCAGGTTTATCATGGTGATCACTGTTGGTCAGGTTATCATGGTGACACTGTTGGTCAGGTTTATCATGGCCATCACTGTTGGTCAGGTTTATTATGGTGACCACTGTTGGTCAGGTTTATCATGGCTATCACTGTTGGTCAGGTTTATCATGGTGACCACTGTTGGTCAGGTTTATCATGGTGATCACTGTTGGTCAGGTTTATCATGGTGACCACTGTTGGTCAGGTTTATCATGGTGATCACTGTAGTTCAGATTTATCATGGTGACCACTGTTGGTCTGGTTTATCATGGTGACCACTGTTGGTCAGGTTTATCATGGCCATCACTGTTGGTCAGGTTTATCATGGTGACCACTGTTGGTCAGGTTTATCATGGTGACCACTGTTGGTCAGGTTTATCATGGCCATCACTGTAGGTCAGGTTTATCATGGTGACCACTGTTGGTCAGGTTTATCATGGTGACCTCTGTTGGTCAGGTTTATCATGGTGACCACTGTTGGTCAGGTTTATCATGGTGACCACTGTTGGTCAGGTTTATCATGGTGACCACTGTTGGTCAGGTTTATCATGGTGGCCACTGTTGGTCAGGTTTATCATGGTGATCACTGTTGGTCAGGTTTATCATGGTGACCACTGTTGGTCAGGTTTATCATGGTGATCACTGTTGGTCAGGTTTATCATGGTGATCACTGTTGGTCAGGTTTATCATGGTGATCACTGTTGGTCAGGTTTATCATGGTGACCACTGTTGGTCAGGTTTATCATGGTGACCACTGTTGGTCAGGTTTATCATGGTGACCACTGTTGGTCAGGTTTATCATGGTGACCACTGTTGGTCAGGTTTATCATGGCCATCACTGTTGGTCAGGTTTATCATGGTGACCACTGTTGGTCAGGTTTATCATGGTGACCACTGTTGGTCAGGTTTATCATGGCCATCACTGTTGGTCAGGTTTATCATGGTGACCACTGTTGGTCAGGTTTATCATGGCCACCACTGTTGGTCAGGTTTATCATGGTGACCACTGTTGGTCAGGTTTATCATGGTGACCACTGTTGGTCAGGTTTATCATGGCCATCACTGTTGGTCAGGTTTATCATGGTGACCACTGTTGGTCAGGTTTATCATGGTGACCACTGTTGGTCAGGTTTATCATGGCCACCACTGTTGGTCAGGTTTATCATGGTGACCACTGTTGGTCAGGTTTATCATGGTGACCACTGTTGGTCAGGTTTATCATGGCCATCACTGTTGGTCAGGTTTATCATGGTGACCACTGTTGGTCTGGTTTATCATGGTGACCACTGTTGGTCAGGTTTATCATGGCCATCACTGTAGGTCAGGTTTATCATGGTGACCACTGTTGGTCTGGTTTATCATGGTGACCACTGTTGGTCAGGTTTATCATGGCCATCACTGTTGGTCAGGTTTATCATGGTGACCACTGTTGGTCTGGTTTATCATGGTGACCACTGTTGGTCAGGTTTATCATGGTGACCACTGTTGGTCTGGTTTATCATGGTGACCACTGTTGGTCAGGTTTATCATGGTGACCACTGTTGGTCTGGTTTATCATGGTGACCACTGTTGGTCTGGTTTATCATGGTGACCACTGTTGGTCAGGTTTATCATGGCCATCACTGTAGGTCAGGTTTATCATGGTGACCACTGTTGGTCAGGTTTATCATGGCCATCACTGTAGGTCAGGTTTATCATGGCCATCACTGTAGGTCAGGTTTATCATGGCCATCACTGTTGGTCAGGTTTATCATGGCCATCACTGTAGGTCAGGTTTATCATGGCCATCACTGTTGGTCAGGTTTATCATGGCCATCACTGTTGGTCAGGTTTATCATGGCCATCACTGTAGGTCAGGTTTATCATGGCCATCACTGTTGGTCAGGTTTATCATGGTGATCAAATTCAATCGGATCAAAATTTGTTCTGACTTTCAGGTCTTTGACGCCATCTGGAAAAATTTCAAGCGAGTCCTTTGTGAATAATATTGACAAGAAACTCTTCAGAAAAATTTACTACAATTTCTCTATCAATTCGTTTTAGTTGAAGATTCAATTCGAAGAAGGTTGAAGGTTAGATCTGGATCAAACGAGACCATTGAGTTAAATGGGCAAATGCACCAGGATTGCACCACTGAACTGTATACATCTTTGTCACGGTTGCAAGTGAGACTAAATTCAGAAAAATATATTTTATTAATCTAAAAAAATCAAGCTTTGAATATTGCTAATAGACCTTGATCACCAGCATATTAATAATCATTAACAATAGTACTTCGTATACGACACCAATTTCAAATGTATCTAAAATATTTCAACAGTAAATCAAGAGAGACAGCAAACCATTAAATAATAATCTCAGCTCCTTGTTTGACTCCACTGTATAAAGAAACTTTCAGTGAGAACTTTGCTCCCTTTCACAGCTACTCTACACACACCCGACACGAAATATATAATATATACATGCGCTTAACTTAGTTCACTTGCTTGGAGTCCTCAGTAACAAGAGCACAGAACTGAGAGCTCTGAGTTGTTGTGTTTCTCACCCATGTATATACCATGGGAGAGATAGACTTGAAGATATATATACAGACAGACATGCAACATCGGAGTCTCATCTCATAAATACCATTTTGGATTGTTCGAGTGATTGTTAAAGAAACTATAATAAGTCCCCCTTTTTTATCTTTGCCAGTTGCCCAGTCATTGCAAGTGTTGCAACGTGCAAGGGTAATAAGGCCAGATTGAATCACATCTGTCCTATTATTAACACTGATATGGAGCGTCTGACATATATATGTATATATCACTGATATATATCTTTATTAACATGATATATATATTCCAGTGGACAGAGATATCCATGGCATTCATTATCTTGCTCGAACCGAATACATGTGACATTGGAACCAGCCAGGGGTGGGGGGGGGGAATGATTTATTGCACGTGTGGCAGTGCAACCAAGACACCTGAACCCTTATCCAGCGAGGCTGGTGTCCACAGCCACCAGCAACACCACAGGAGGGAGTCTGATGTGTCCACAGCCTCCAGCAACACCACAGGAAGGAGTCTGGTGTGTCCACAGCCTCCAGCAACACCACAGGAGGGAGTCTGGTGTGTCCACAGCCTCCAGCAACACCACAGGAGGGAGTCTGGTGTGTCCACAGCCTCCAGCAACACCACAGGAGGGAGTCTGGTGTGTCCACAGCCTCCAGCAACACCACAGGAGGGAGTCTGATGCGTCCACAGCCAACAGCAACACCACAGGAGAGAGTCAGGTGTGTCCACAGCCACCAGCAACACCACAGGAGGGAGTCTGATGCGTCCACAGCCTCCAGCAACACCACAGGAGGGAGTCTGGTGTGTCCACAGCCTCCAGCAACACCACAGGAGGGAGTCTGGTGTGTCCACAGCCAACAGCAACACCACAGGAGGGAGTCTGATGCGTCCACAGCCTCCAGCAACACCACAGGAGGGAGTCTGGTGTGTCCACAGCCTCCAGCAACACCACAGGAGGGAGTCTGGTGTGTCCACAGCCAACAGCAACACCACAGGAGGGAGTCTGGTGTGTCCACAGCCACCAGCAACACCACAGGAGGGAGTCTGGTGTGTCCACAGCCAACAGCAACACCACAGGAGGGAGTCTGATGTGTCCACAGCCACCAGCAACACCACAGGAGGGAGTCTGGTGTGTCCACAGCCTCCCGCAACACCACAGAGAGGGAGTCTGGTGTGTCCACAGCCAACAGCAAAACCACAGGAGGGAGTCTGGTGTGTCCACAGCCACCAGTAACACCACAGGAGGGAGTCTGGTGTGTCCACAGCCACCAGCAACACCACAGGAGGGAGTCTGGTGTGTCCACAGCCAACAGCAACACCACAGGAGGGAGTCTGGTGTGTCCACAGCCAACAGCAACACCACAGGAGGGAGTCTGATGTGTCCACAGCCAACAGCAACACCACAGGAGGGAGTCTGGTGTGTCCACAGCCAACAGCAACACCACAGGAGGGAGTCTGATGTGTCCACAGCCAACAGCAACACCACAGGAGGGAGTCTGGTGTGTCCACAGCCACCAGCAACACCACAGGAGGGAGTCTGGTGTCCACAGCCTCCCGCAACACCACAGGAGGGAGTCTGGTGTGTCCACAGCCAACAGCAACACCACAGGAGGGAGTCTGATGTGTCCACAGCCAACAGCAACACCACAGGAGGGAGTCTGGTGTCCACAGCCCACCAGCAACACCACAGGAGGGAGTCTGGTGTCCACAGCCTCCCGCAACACCACAGGAGGGAGTCTGGTGTGTCCACAGCCACCAGCAACACCACAGGAGGGAGTCTGGTGTGTCCACAGCCTCCAGCAACACCACAGGAGGGAGTCTGGTGTGTCCACAGCCACCAGCAACACCACAGGAGGGAGTCTGGTGTGTCCACAGCCACCAGCAACACCACAGGAGGGAGTCTGGTGTGTCCACAGCCACCAGCAACACCACAGGAGGGAGTCTGGTGTGTCCACAGCCACCAGCAACACCACAGGAGGGAGTCTGGTGTCCACAGCCACCAGCAACACCACAGGAGGGAGTCTGGTGTGTCCACAGCCGTGTGTCCACAGCCTCCAGCAACACCACAGGAGGGAGTCTGGTGTGTCCACAGCCAACAGCAACACCACAGGAGGGAGTCTGGTGTGTCCACAGCCAACAGCAACACCACAGGAGGGAGTCTGGTGTGTCCACAGCCACCAGCAACACCACAGGAGGGAGTCTGGTGTGTCCACAGCCAACAGCAACACCACAGGAGGGAGTCTGGTGTGTCCACAGCCAACAGCAACACCACAGGAGGGAGTCTGGTGTGTCCACAGCCACCAGCAACACCACAGGAGGGAGTCTGGTGTGTCCACAGCCAACAGCAACACCACAGGAGGGAGTCTGGTGTGTCCACAGCCACCAGCAACACCACAGGAGGGAGTCTGGTGTGTCCACAGCCACCAGCAACACCACAGGAGGGAGTCTGGTGTGTCCACAGCCAACAGCAACACCACAGGAGGGAGTCTGGTGTGTCCACAGCCAACAGCAACACCACAGGAGGGAGTCTGGTGTGTCCACAGCCACCAGCAACACCACAGGAGGGAGTCTGGTGTGTCCACAGCCACCAGCAACACCACAGGAGGGAGTCTGGTGTGTCCACAGCCAACAGCAACACCACAGGAGGAGACTCACTGACCGTTGAGGTAAACCATTATCTGGGAACATGACCCGCCGAACATGGTCGCACCTTCAGGCTCCTCCCAATTATTACTGGTCAGTTAAAACGACCCGTTACACCACTGGTCAGTTAAAACGACAGGTTACACCACTGGTCAGTCAACACACGACCCGTTACACCACTGGTCAGTCAACACGACCCGTTACACTACTGGTCAGTCAACACGACCCGTTACACTACTGGTCAGTCAACACACGACCCGTTACACTACTGGTCAGTCAACACACGACCTGTTACACTACTGGTCAGTCAACACGACCCGTTACACTACTGGTCAGTCAACACGACCCGTTACACTACTGGTCAGTCAACACGACCCGTTACACTACTGGTCAGTCAACACACGACCCGTTACACTACTGGTCAGTCAACACACGACCCGTTACACTACTGGTCAGTCAACACGACCCGTTACACTACTGGTCAGTCAACACGACCCGTTACACTACTGGTCAGTCAACACGACCCGTTACACTACTGGTCAGTCAACACACGACCCGTTACACTACTGGTCAGTCAACACGACCCGTTACACTACTGGTCAGTCAACACACGACCCGTTACACTACTGGTCAGTCAACACACGACCCGTTACACCACTGGTCAGTCAACACGACCCGTAACACTACTGGTCAGTCAACACGACACGTTACACTACTGGTCAATCAACACGACCCGTTACACTACTGGTCAGTCAACACGACACGTTACACTACTGGTCAGTCAACACGACCCGTTACACTACTGGTCAGTCAACACGACCCGTTACACTACTGGTCAGTCAACACGACCCGTTACACTACTGGTCAGTCAACACGACCCGTTACACTACTGGTCAGTCAACACACGACCCGTTACACCACTGGTCAGTCAACACACTACCCGTTACACCACTGGTCAGTCAACACACTACCCGTTACACCACTGGTCAGTCAACACGACCCGTTACACTACTGGTCAGTCAACACGACCCGTTACACTACTGGTCAGTCAACACACTACCCGTTACACCACTGGTCAGTCAACACACTACCCGTTACACCACTGGTCAGTCAACACGACCCGTTACACTACTGGTCAGTCAACACGACGCGTTACACTACTGGTCAGTCAACACACGACCCGTTACACTACTGGTCAGTCAAAACACGACCTGTTACACTACTGGTCAGTCAACACACGACCCGTTACACTACTGGTCAGTCAACACGACCCGTTACACTACTGGTCAGTCAACACACGACCCGTTACACTACTGGTCAGTCAACACACGACCCGTTACACTACTGGTCAGTCAACACGACCCGTTACACTACTGGTCAGTCAACACGACCCGTTACACTACTGGTCAGTCAACACGACCCGTTACACTACTGGTCAGTCAACACGACCCGTTACACTACTGGTCAGTCAACACGACCCGTTACACTACTGGTCAGTCAACACGACCCGTTACACTACTGGTCAGTCAACACGACCCGTTACACTACTGGTCAGTCAACACGACCCGTTACACTACTGGTCAGTCAACACGACCCTGTTACACCACTGGTCAGTCAACACACGACCCGTTACACTACTGGTCAGTCAACACGACCCGTTACACTACTGGTCAGTCAACACACGACCCGTTACACTACTGGTCAGTCAACACACGACCCGTTACACTACTGGTCAGTCAACACGACCCGTTACACTACTGGTCAGTCAACACACGACCCGTTACACTACTGGTCAGTCAACACACGACCCGTTACACTACTGGTCAGTCAACACACGACCCATTACACCACTGGTCAGTCAACACACGACCTGTTACACCACTGGTCTGTCAACACGATCCGTTACACTACTGGTCAGTCAACACGACCCGTTTCACTACTGGTCAGTCAACACGACCCGTTACACTACTGGTCAGTCAACACGACCCGTTACACTACTGGTCAGTCAACACGACCCGTTACACCACTGGTCAGTCAACACACGACCCGTTACACTACTGGTCAGTCAACACGACCCGTTACACTACTGGTCAGTCAACACACGACCCGTTACACCACTGGTCAGTCAACACGACCCGTTACACCACTGGTCAGTTAACACACGACCCGTTACACTACTGGTCAGTCAACACGACCCGTTACACTACTGGTCAGTCAACACACGACCCGTTACACCACTGGTCAGTCAACACACGACGCGTTACACTACTGGTCAGTTAACACGACGCGTTACACTACTGGTCAGTCAACACGACCCGTTACACTACTGGTCAGTCAACACAACCCGTTACACTACTGGTCAGTCAACACGACGCGTTACACTACTGGTCAGTCAACACGACCCGTTACACTACTGGTCAGTCAACACAACCCGTTACACTACTGGTCAGTCAACACGACCCGTTACACTACTGGTCAGTCAACACACTACCCGTTACACCACTGGTCAGTCAACACACTACCCGTTACACCACTGGTCAGTCAACACGACCCGTTACACTACTGGTCAGTCAACACGACACGTTACACTACTGGTCAGTCAACACACGACCCGTTACACTACTGGTCAGTCAACACACGACCCGTTACACTACTGGTCAGTCAACACGACCCGTTACACCACTGGTCAGTCAACACGACACGTTACACTACTGGTCAGTCAACACGACCAGTTACACTACTGGTCAGTCAACACACGACCCGTTACACTACTGGTCAGTCAACACGACCCGTTACACCACTGGTCAGTCAACACACGACCCGTTACACTACTGGTCAGTCAACACGACCCGTTACACTACTGGTCAGTCAACACGACCCATTACACCACTGGTCAGTCAACACACGACCCATTACACTACTGGTCAGTCAACACGACCCGTTACACTACTGGTCAGTCAACACGACCCTTTACACCACTGGTCAGTCAACACGACCCGTTACACCACTGGTCAGTTAACACACGACCCGTTACACCACTGGTCAGTTAACACACGACGCGTTACACTACTGGTCAGTTAACACGACGCGTTACACTACTGGTCAGTCAACACACGACCCGTTACACTACTGGTCAGTCAACACACGACCCGTTACACTACTGGTCAGTCAACACGACCCGTTACACTACTGGTCAGTCAACACAACCCGTTACACTACTGGTCAGTCAACACGACGCGTTACACTACTGGTCAGTCAACACGACCCGTTACACTACTGGTCAGTCAACACAACCCGTTACACTACTGGTCAGTCAACACGACCCGTTACACTACTGGTCAGTCAACACACTACCCGTTACACCACTGGTCAGTCAACACACTAGCCGTTACACCACTGGTCAGTCAACACGACCCGTTACACTACTGGTCAGTCAACACGACACGTTACACTACTGGTCAGTCAACACACGACCCGTTACACTACTGGTCAGTCAACACACGACCCGTTACACTACTGGTCAGTCAACACGACCCGTTACACCACTGGTCAGTCAACACGACACGTTACACTACTGGTCAGTCAACACGACCGTTACACTACTGGTCAGTCAACACACGACCCGTTACACTACTGGTCAGTCAACACGACCCGTTACACCACTGGTCAGTCAACACACGACCCGTTACACTACTGGTCAGTCAACACGACCCGTTACACTACTGGTCAGTCAACACGACCCATTACACCACTGGTCAGTCAACACACGACCCATTACACTACTGGTCAGTCAACACGACCCGTTACACTACTGGTCAGTCAACACGACCCTTTACACCACTGGTCAGTCAACACGACCCGTTACACCACTGGTCAGTACACACGACCCGTTACACCACTGGTCAGTAACACACGACGCGTTACACTACTGGTCAGTTAACACGACGCGTTACACTACTGGTCAGTCAACACACGACCCGTTACACTACTGGTCAGTCAACACACGACCCGTTACACTACTGGTCAGTCAACACGACCCGTTACACTACTGGTCAGTCAACACACGACCCGTTACACCAGTGGTCAGTCAACACGACCCGTTACACTACTGGTCAGTCAACACACGGCCCGTTACACCACTGGTCAGTCAACACGACCCGTTACACTACTGGTCAGTCAGAAGGAAAACAGAGGAAAGGGTCCTGAAAGATATTGGTAATAGAAACGTTATCCCTACAGACAAAAATCAGAAGATACAATTGACGATTTACTATAAACCAAGAAAACTGCCAACCTACTCATGACAAACTCTCCAGACACAAAGCAGAACGCTTTAAAAGAGTTCAACGTCGTCTATGCCTTCAAATGCCCACTTGGGACTGTAAGCCTCAAAGAATTCAGTATATAGGCAAGACAACAACATCTCTTTCCTGGCGATTAACGATGCATAAGCAACAGGGCTCCATTAAGAAACATATAATCTCTTCCCACAACCAGACCATCACCAGAGAAGTCTTAACAAAAAACACGGAAATCATCGATAGATACAGCGACAGCAGGCGGCTAGATATCTGCGAGGCACTACACATTAAGAAATTGAAACCAGCAATCAACAGCCAATTATTGCACAACTATTTCTACCCACTTCAAGACTCCGCACCAATATAGAAGCATCAAGATATGGGCCAATAGGCCCTTTGCAGTTACTTCCATTCTTCCCTTTAACTTACAAAATATTATACCCATTGTTTCGTGTTCTGTGTTTTCACCTCATCCAAAACTGTTGTAACATATCACCTCACCCAAATGCAGGTATAAAATCGAAGCTGTTTTAAAACTCTGTTCAGTTATAGTTGTGTGTGTGTAAACTAAAGTCTTTGAAAATGTAATAAGTTTAACGAAACGTGTTCAAGTGTCGCGTCAGACTAGAAATAAAAATGAATTTTGGAGAATTGATTTTTTCAGTTACCATCAACAGTGAAAAAGAGTATAAGAAACATTGAGAAAATTCGTGTAAATTATTAATCTTACTTTCGGTCATATTTAATAATATATGTCTACAGGAAAGACTGCTACCAAAATAACTAATAATATATATATATATATATATATATATATATATATATATATATATAAATATATATATATATATATATATTATATATATATATATATATATATATATATATATATATATATATATATATATATATATATATATATATATATATATATATATATATATATATGGGTGGCCATGGCAGACCCAGCACTCAGACCAGCCATGCCGAAAGCCAAGAAACAATCCAGTTGGGACAGCCCCATTGCAGACAAAGAAGCCACAGGCTTTGCTAGAGGCAGCAACAACCCCCAGTGATCGTGCACGCCTCACAGCTGTGCAGGCTCCCCATGCAAGGGACTTCCTTTTGGCAGTCCCTATGTCTGCGACAGGCACACGTCTTGATCCGCAGGAGCTCCGTATTGCAGTGTGCTCTCCGTCTTGCTGCCCCTATCCACACTGTTCATAGGTGTATTTGCGGCGAGGCAGATGCTGACGAATATGGATTGCATGGCCTGCACTGTGAAAATCTGGTGGTTGCACACTAGACACGACGAAGTCAACGACATCATTAAAAGAAGCCTTGCCTCTGCCCAGTGTCCAGCGGAGAGAGCCCCGCAACCTTCTGAACCGTGACTCTGTTAGCTTTGCCGACCGACCAGAGGGAATCACACTGCGTCCGTGGAAGGGTGGCAGACAGTTGGCATGGGACTATACTTGCGTATCCACCCTGGCAGCCACATACATCAACCTCTCTGCCGGCACAGCAGGAGCCGCGGCGACACACAGAAAGAGACAAGTCAGCCAAGTACAGGCATTAGATCATCGTACAACTTCGTTCCATTAGGTCTGAGACCCTAGGCCCATGGGGAGAGAGTGCAAGAAGGTTTCTAAATGATCTTGGTTCCAAGCTCTTGACACCA
>WNGS01089557.1:0-17637 GCA_020271785.1 Procambarus virginalis
TGGTAGTTAGCTCGTTGAAGTGTCGCGCTGAGCCGGTGAGGAGAAGTGTGCAGGAGTGGGGGGTATGCAGGTGCGTGTGGCTGCCTTGACAAACGTTTTGCTACTACTGAACGTATCTTGAATGTAGCAATGAACGTGACGATGAGGGAAGAGCAGGCTCAATCTCTCTTGAAAGAGATTATCGTCACAACTCTCCCCCGAAGCCTGTGGTTCCGGAAAGTCACGTTCTCGGGAGGTAGAGTGGTAGGTGGAGCTGCCTCTACCTCATGAACTCTGGAGAGGGTGTCGGCGATGATGTGTCAGACCCCTTGATGTAACAGATTTTCAGATTGAAGCCTTGTAGATATAAAGCCCATCGCAGCAGACGTTGGTTATTGAATTGGGCTTGATGTAGGAAGCGTAGAGGATTGTGGTCCGAGTAGATGGTGGTGGACCGAGCACCTTGCAGGTATGGTGCAAAGTGTTGCAAGTTCAGGACGATGGAGAGGAGTTCCTTCTCTATAGTGCTGTAGTTTTTCTGGTGAGGCTTCAACTTGTAGCTGTAGTAGCTGACAGGTAGAACCTCCTCGCCTCGTTGCTGCATTAGGACACCCCCGATGCCGGTACCACTGGCGTCGACATGGAGGATGAAAGGCTTCGTGGTATCTGGCGAGGCGAGAATAGGATTAGAACAGAGCAGGAATTTGAGTTGTTCGAAGGCAACGGTTTGCTGCATGGTCCAATTATACCGTTGCTTGGGACTGGTTAAGGTGATTAAGGGTGTTGCTACCGTACTAAAGTTCCTCACAAACCTACGGTAATAAGAGGCAAGACCAAGGAAGCGCAGGAGCTGCTTCCTGGTAGTAGGCTGTGGATACTCTTTGATAGCTTGAGTGTGGATATTTAACGGAGCCAGGCTGCCACTCCCTTTACATGACCCAGATAACGCACTTTACCTTTGGCAAAGGTGGACTTGCCCAGGTTGATGGTGAGGCCGGCTGTCAGGAGCTTGGCGAACAATCGTTGCAGCTGGAGCAGATGTTCGCTCCAGGTGTTGGATGCTACAACGATATCATCCAAATAGGCGTAGGTGTTATCCAAGCCCTGGATGACGCGGTTGACAGCTCTCTGAAAGGTGGCCGGGGCATTGCACAGTCCAAAGGGAAGGCGTTCATATCTGAAAAGTCCGAATGGGTAATGAAGGCAGATATTTCTTGGCTCGCTCCGTTAAGCACACCTGGTAATACCCCTTGAGCAAGTCCACCTGGGACAGGTAGCGGGCATTACCAATGGCGTCGAGGATGTCATCAATCCTAGGTAATGGGTACGCATCTTGATTGTCACACTATTTAACTTTCGATAATCAGTACACAGCCGGATCTTACCTGGGGTTTTGGTACCAAGATACATGGTGAGGCCCAGGGGGACTCACAAGGGGTAGCCAGTCCATGGTCTAGGAGGTACTGTACCTCAGCACGCATGACTTCCTTCTTGCTAGGGCTGATTCGGTAGAATGGTTGGCGAATCGGCTGGGTGTCAGGTAGCAGTTGGATGTCGTGCCGAGTCACAGTACACTCTTGTGGATCATCTCGAAACAACTCCTGATGTTCTCTGATGATTTTGATGAGTGAAGCACTATTATCGTCCTGAAAGTAATTATGGATATCAGTAAGGATTTCCGAGTTGGAAAGCGCTGCCTGAGTGTCAGTGCTTTCGGGAGGAGAAGCAGGGAAGGTCTCACTGTGGCTGTATGGACCTGTAAAGGTGGAGTAGTTGATTAGCACAGTGGGAGGAGTACCATGATAAAGCTTCAGCAGGTTGACGTGGCACAACTGGGTCTTCCGCCGCCTATCGGGGGTCTCGAGAACGTAGTTGTGATTATTCCTGCACTCCTTGACACGGTAGGGTCCTGAAAACCTGTTTTGTAAAGGAGAACCTGGGATAGGGAAATAAGCTAGAACGAAGTCTCCCTGTTTAAATTTCCTTACTTGGCTGTGCTGGTCGTAATGAGTCTTCATCCTCTCTTGGGCTTTCAGTAGGTTGTTTCTGGCAAAGGAATGCACCCTCTCGAGAATGTGTTGGAGGTTTTGAAGAAACTGGGGCACATTCTGATGCTCACTGAAGGTGGCATCACGTAGAGAGTCCTTGAAAGCCTTGAGAGGAGTACGGCACTTACGTCCGTAGAGCATCTCATAAGGAGATACTCCTAGTGACTCATTGGGAAGACTTCTGAAAATACACATGATGAGATCAAGTTGCTTATCCCAATCCTTAGAGGTCTCATTGCAAAACTTTTTTAGGAGTGCTTTGATAGTCTGATGACTACGCTCAAGAGAACCCTGTGAAGCAGGATGATAGGGGCTGGACAGTACCTGTTTGATGTTGAACTCCTCCAGTGTCCGTTTGAAGAGATCACTGGTGAAGTTGGTGCCACAGTCGCTCTGAATCTCCCTCGGAAATCCATACTGGGTGAAGATCTTCAGCAAATTTTTCACCACTGTAGCAGCCGTAATGTTCTTTACTGGAACTGCTATGGGGAATCTGGTGGTAGGACACAGGATGGTTAAGATATAGGCGTTGCCGGAACTGGTCCGAGGCAAAGGACCAACACAGTCAATAATAAGTCTGTGGAAAGGTTCCGCAGGCACCTGGATGGGTGTCAGTGGTGCTCTGGGGATAGAAACGTTCGGTTTACCTGCCATCTGACACACGTGACAGTTTGACATGTTGTTTGACATCATTAACCATACCTGGCCAGTAGTAGTCTTGTCGAATCCCATGGTAGGTCTTGTTAAACCCGTAGTGTGATAGTGCTCCGTGGGCCAGGTGTAGAATAGTGGGCCGCAGGCTGGTAGGAATCACTAGTTGTTCAATGTTGGCCCAATCGTCCTCCTCCTTCAGTTTACTGGGTCTGTATCTGCGATAGAGCAACTCGTTCTCTAAGAAGAACCCAGGAATACTGTCGGATTGAGTCTCAGCCTGAAAGAATAATGGTGTCAAGGTAAGATCTTCCCTCTGTAACTTACGGAACTCCAAAGCGGTGAGATTTGGGGGTAGTTTCAGAGGGTCTTGAGGGACAGCGGTAGCAGTAGAGTCAGCTGGTTGCGGTCGTGCAGCTTGAGCACGGGTGGTCACCAAAACAGGAGGAGAAACTTCATCACTCTCTTGAACCTTTGCTGGAACATGCTCAAAAATCGGATTATCCATCACAGAGGTACACACCTGGGGTTTTCTTGACGATCAGGTTGGTCGGTTGCAGGTCTTCTGCCAAGTCGTTGCCCAGGAGAAGTTGCACTCCAGGCATGGGAAAAGGCTTTTCCCTGACGGCGACTTGGACTTCACCGGTCACGAAGGGACAATCCAGGTGGACTCTGGCGAGA
This sequence comes from Procambarus virginalis, assembly GCA_020271785.1. Classification (NCBI taxonomy): domain Eukaryota; kingdom Metazoa; phylum Arthropoda; class Malacostraca; order Decapoda; family Cambaridae; genus Procambarus; species Procambarus virginalis. Next base: position 3,360 of record WNGS01089557.1, read on the forward strand.
GGATAAGGAGTAGTAGCAGTGAGGTCAGTGATGAAGACAGTTTCTCCGGTGTAGGCGACGTTGGGCACAGCTGATTTCAAGACTATTGATTGAAGAGCCGCTGTGTCCCTCAAGATCTTAAGTCCAAAACGTCCCTCAGAATCTGAACCGTTGGTAGTGATAGTTCCAGGATACAGATGTTTACTGAAGAGAGAAAGATCATTAACATGAACACCAACATTCATTACAGGCTTACCGGACTTAGGAGGAGTCTGTTTGGGTTTGGTGGATTCAGTGTACCTTTGTATTGAGACTTACCACATTTTTCTATGGTATGTCCATAGAGTCTACAATACTTACAGTACAGTTGCGAGGTACCTTGATCTGGGCTCATTTTCTCGTAACTGTACCAAGACTTCTTACTGGTAGGTGGTTCTGGTGTCAGCCGGTGGATGAGGCTGTAAGTGTCAGCCGACTTCGCGCATTTCACTAGGTCGGTCTCTTCCTTATCTGCTAAGTATAAACGGACAGGAGGAGGTACACGCCTCAAGAATTCTTCAACCAGCATGAGGTTGACGAGTTCTGGAAAAGTAGAGACATGTGCTGCCTCCAGCCATTTCATAAAATATCTCCGTTTGGTGTTGGCAAATTCTAAGAAGGTGGTGGTACTTGCCTTTATGTAGTCACGGAATTTTCGTCGGTAGCTTTCGGTGGAGAGAAGGTAGGCGTCCAACACGGCTTGCTTCAGGGTTGGGTAGTCATTCTCAGATGCCAAAGTGCTGAGTATGACTGCTGCTCTACCTGTAAGATGTACTAGTTGACCTGGAGCTGCTGTGGGGTACAGACGTGTCGTCTGGCCTCTGGTGGTTTGGGGTGTTTGCCGTTTTCGTCACCAGAGGGAGTGGGCGTTTCTGCCCCCCATCCCCCCCCCCTGCTGTTGCTGCTGGCTGCGTGTTGACGTGGCGTGCTTGCCATGGGTGGTCCCCTTCCTTCTATCAAGCGCGTGAACTCCATGAGCCTGGAGTTCACTGGTCGTGCTGGATATACGGAGATAGCCATGGTTATGTGCGACATGCTGCGTGTCCCTGTGATGGCCGTTTACGGTATTGAGCTTGTGACTGCCCATCGGGTTGTCATCTAGTTTGTGACGGAGGAAGTATACCGTGATTTCCTCTGTCGTTACGAGGGACGCTCGTTGTCGCTGCCGGATGGTGCCGGCTCTGTCTCCATCTCCGACCGTAGTGGTGCGCTGACTTATGTCAGCGTGCTTGGGGCGCCCCTGGAGTTTCCTGAGGACCTTCTCCGGCGGTACTTTCAGCGGTTTGGAGCGGTCGTCAGTGTGAGGGTCAACACGCTCTCCTCAGGGAGGTATGCAGGTAGGCGGACGAACGTTCGCACCTTGGGGATGCGCCTGCGGTCGGATATTCCATCTTCGGTCCGGCTTCTGGGGTGCTACATCCGGGTGTACTATGCCCGGCAGCCTCGTACCTGTTTCCGGTGTGGCCTGTTGGGGCATCAGGCTGCCGGGTGCGATGCGGCTCCGGTTGCTCAAGTTAATTTGTTCCGGGAAGAGGATTTCCCTCCGCTTCCCCTGGACGAGGCCTCCGGGGATGAGGTGACCGACCCGCTCGTTGTTGAGGCTCCCCCAGCGTCGCCAGACGTTTCCCCGGATGTCGCCGACCCTCCTCAGGATGTTGCGATGCCGTCGGTTGATCCTCCTGCTTCTGTCCCTGCTGCTCCCGTGGGCCTTCCTGATGATCCCTCCTCACCGTTTGCTCACCCGTCTTCAGCGGCTGTGCCTGGCCCTGCATCTTCGCCTCGGGTCCCGGCTGTGCTGGGTGCTAGGGTGGCTGTGGGGCCTCCTGTTGTGTGTGGTCCGGTTCCTCCTGCGGTTGAGGCTGCTGCTGTCATGAGACGGGCATTGGTTCGCACGGCTTGTGATGCCCGTGGTTCTGGGTCCGCCTCCGGCTCTGAGGATGTGCGCCCGGTGCCCAAGCGGTCCCGACGTTCTTCTACTGCTTGGGCTGATGTGGAGGATTTCGACGCTGGTGAGTCTTCGGGCGATGATGTGGTGGATCCGGGTGCTTCGCGCTCTGTGTCGATGGTGGTCGCTGACGTCCATGTGCCTGCTGATGACGACGATTGTGATTATGATTCACCTCCTGTTTCTTCTGCAGGCGGTTCTCCGCAGTGGGAGGTGGTAGCTCCTCTGGACGTAGGTGGTGTGGGTGCTGGTGCAGGCCGCGACCTCGTGTTGTTGCTGAAGAAGGATGTTCGGCGTGGGGGGCCCCTGCAGGTGTCACGTCCGGTGGTTGCCGCGGAGCCCTGTGGGGCTGCCAAGGAGGTTACAAGTACGCTGCCCGTTGCCCGAGCCTGTAGGGGGAAGCCCGTCCCAATCATCTTGGCCTCCGGAGTGGCGTATGATAAGACGAACAACCCTTTGGCTTTTTACTTTAGTGACCGAGTGCGGCCTGTTCCGTGGTGCCCCTCGACTGTCTGGGTTCCACAGGCTCGGGTTTTTGCTGAGGGTGTGCTGGAATTGATGCCCGATCCTCGTACGGCCCATGGTCACCCTGTTCCGGAAGACATCCTGTTGCTTTGGGAGGCGTATTGTGTTCGTTTCCCGGCGGCAGAGGGCCGGATAAGTATGCGCACTCTTGATAGTTTGTGTGATTGCTGTGTGTCTCGTGTATGTATAGGACTTGTGGTATGTTCTGATATCTGATGTATTTATTGTGCGCCCTTCAGGCCAGTGTAATGTTTAGTTTCTCAATGTCCCTGTTTATTGTGGTCCTTATGTTTTTTAACGTAATTAGTGTGTGGCTATACCATTTCATGATTATCTGTTTCTTTGATTTGTTGTATTATGTGCCCCTCTGGCTATGCTGTTTGCCCTCTTACGTTCTGTGCTTGTGCCTCTACTTATGGTTTTTGCACTGCGAGTGTTTGTGCATGTTTTTGTTTATTGTTTGTGTTGTTATTGTGCCATGTGTGGCTTTTGTTTATGTTTTTTGGATTGTTGTATGTTTTATGATTTTATTATTTTACATAATTTTTCTTGTTCTCCTATGCTTTCTCTGTGTATTATGATCTTGTTTTATGTGTAATTGTGTTTTGGGTATTGTTTGCCTGTTTGCGCTATTTGTTTTATTGATGTTGGTTGTTTTTGTACTGTGCTGTCGGTCCTTCTGGCCGATGGTTTTTTGTTTTGCTTAATTGGTTTCTTCTGTTATTTTTATTGTATTTATTGTCTTATACTTGCATGCTTGCATGTAAAAATAAACTAAAAAAAAAAAAAACCTGTAAGATGTACTCGGAGAAGGGTAGCCCATTGGTCGGCAAGCCAACTAAGTTGATTAGCAAGGGTCTCAAAAGTTGTAAAAAAGACATCAACCTCCGATTCTACGAACGGTGGCATTAACTTACTTGCATGGGAGATATTGAAACTTGGAGGAAGACTAGCTGCAGCTTGCTGGCGTTGAGCTTGGTGGGTAGTTTCCATCGTGAGTTCTCTTTGACGACATTCTAGAGCCAGATCCGCTTGCTGTTTTTCATGCTCGCGTTGCATCTCCAGGTGACGTTGTTTTGCTTCAAGTTGTACTCGTTCACGCTCTCTGAATATGACCAACTTACGTTCTTGCTGTCCTTGGAGGAGGAGGGCCTCTCTGTCACTTTCTTCTTTCCTCAGGGCAGCCTCTCGCTCCTTTAGGCGGATTTTTTCTTTTTTGAACTGGAGCTCTCTTTCTTGCTCTTCCTTTCTGATGGCAGCTGCTTCCTTTTGTTGCTGTAGGGCGGCTTGTTGTTGCTGTAGGGCTGCTTGTTGTTGCTCCTTCTCGAGCTTTGCGAGCTCGATTTTGAGTTTCATTGCCGTCAGATCATCCTTATCTGAAATAGTGTAATGTTCGTGAGTGTCAGAGTCTATAATCCCTTCATCCAAAAAGTGATCCAAGAGTATGTTATGTACTTCATGCTTGTTGGCTCCATGGGGAACATCTAGGTGATACTCATGTGCAAGAGTTATTAATTCGATCCTCTTGGCATGACGTAAGTTCTCTATTTCACCTGCTGGATTTGAACGGAAAGCTTGGATACGAAACATGGTGAAATTAGCATATAAATGTGACACGAATATACTGTGGTGATATGGTGAATGTCAGAAACAGGAAAACGTGGCAACTGGTACCTATCCTGTGGAATTGTTAACAATTAAAGTTAATTCAAGATGGTAAATGATTAAGGTCGCAGGAAATCTTGTACCCGGTACTCACTGTGGGAGGATAAAGGCAAGAAAATCCTACTAATTAGTTGAAACTGAGTTTCTAAAACAAATGAAACATTTAATGGTTCCAAAAGTGAATTAGGTAGTCCAAGAATGTAGGCATACCATGCCGAGTCACTATAGAACATAAGCAAGTTTTTCCCACTGAAATGAAATATGATACTTACAGAATTAGCGAACTTTGTGCTCTGAAAAAAGAAAGCTAATTCCCTACCTAAGTAAATATCATTGTTTCTGACAGACGAGTAGGGGTGCGAGTGTCAACTGGTGACGAGAGCTATTGGCGAGGTCCCAACTCGTCAATAAAGGTCCGTGAGAGAGGAACTATGTCCCTCTTTATCCTCCTAGAGTCGGATTGCAGAAATTAGGTGCTATTGACCCGGAGACAGACCACAGTACCAGGGTACATATATGATAATCTGTCGAAAATATGAGAAATATCCTAGGGACAAAAGGTGGTAAACACGGGTAATAACACGGAGGGAGAGACGACCAATTAAGAGTATGCCTGAGGCCTACAGTCACCACGTAATCCAAAGTTGTCTCACACTCACCATATGCTACTCCCGGAATGCACAATACACACAGCACCATATGAATAAGAAAATTGATTAGTGAAAATAGCAAGGGAATTAAAGCCAAGTACGCTTACCACAAATTACTAATACCTGAGTGAAGCTCCTAGGACAGGCCCCCAAGTATATGTGACGGTAAAGTAGTGGAGTATGGTGTTCGGCAGTCCTCCAATGGCAGGTGTCAAAGCCAGGTCACATACAACCAAAAAAAAGAATGACTGCTTGCCTGTTTGTGGTAAGGTAAGGGAAGACACACAAAACACAAAGTATGAACAATGAAATTTAATTACTCTAGAAAACAAATTTAAATAAAGACAATTCCTTGGCATTGAAATAGTGCAAAAAATAACAAGTGAAAATAACATATAACAAAAATGATTAAGAGACTGGTTACGTTAACAGGAATACAAAGAATTAATAAATGGTGCTGGGAATATTAGCGCAAGCTAAGAACCGCTACTTGATACACGAGGTATATCAATTAGATGTTCGCAGCATCGAGCACAAGAATATTCTGAGGAAGGTCTCTTGGTATGACCTAGACATTGACTTGGGTAGATGGCGTGCGTGGTGCGAAGCAGAAGTGGTGTGATCTTGACCAACCAATCAGAATGCAGACAGGCCAACACTGGTAGTTAGCTCGTTGAAGTGTCGCGCTGAGCCGGTGAGGAGATGTTTGAGGTGCAGGAGTGGGAGGTATGCAGGTGCGTGTGGCTACCTTGACAAACGTTTTGCTACTACTGAACGTATCTTGAATGTAGCAATGAACGTGACGATGAAGGGAAGAGCAGGCTCAATCTCTCTTGAAAGAGATTATCGTCACAATATATATATATATATATATATATATATATATATATATATATATATATATATATATATATATATATATATATGCAAACAAGCCTGAATGGTCCCCAGGACTAGATACAACTGAAAACTCACACCCCAGAAGTGACTCGAACCCATACTCCCAGGAGCAACGTATTCCTGTGTTTGCATTTGTGTTCCTCACGTGTTGCCCAAAAAATGAGGTGGTTTGATAAAATGCTATGCCCAAGATTACCATCCGAGTGCCGGCGGGGAAGTGGTTCATATAGCCTCGGCTATCACTTCCTTTTGTCCGGTCGTGATGGTCAAGTGGTTTAAGGCGTCCCTGTACATACCAGTTGTGTTGCTCCTGGGAGTATGGGTTCGAGTCACTTCTGGGGTGTGAGTTTTCAGATATATATATATATATATATATATATATATATATATATATATATATATATATATATATATATATATATATATATATATATATATATATATATATATATGTTAGGGAATACTGCCTCTGGTTGCATTTGTAGGGGACCCTCGACCTCGAAGAAGAGGATATGTAGTATCCAGGGAAGCCTTGTGGGGCACCCGCATACACCCACATATATTGTCTTCTACAACCCACCATATTTTGTGTATATTGTCATTTTATTTTATTTAAAATTTCATTATACAAAAATAGTTGCAACATTGGTTACATGCAGGGTAGAAGGCAGCGTGTGACAGGTTATAGAGTTCCCCCAGCTCCTCAGATGGAGGGCAGGAACCATGGATGATGTGAGCATTTCCTCTCTGGATCGCCACACTAAGGCGCTGAAAGAGAAAACTGGTGGCTCTAAAGTCTCTAGTTGTTTTAATTAGCTTGGACCACAGCTACTTCAAAAATTAGCAGCACTTTTTCCCCAGGCACCAAATGTCTCTGAGGCAATGGGGACAAAATTGTAGTGGTGATCAAGATCTCTGTATTTATAAGACTTGGCTTGAAGTATCCAGTGCAGGTAATTATCACAAGTAATAAATGTCATATATGGAGGTGGTGGCAGCACTAGTCTTAAGTTTCAGTATAACAGGTATACCGATAAGTGTTGTCACATTATACGTGCGGCTGTGTTATAGTGCTGGTACACAGAGTTATAAGTGATAACAAGCTGGGTGTCAGATTAAGAGGGTTGAGAAATCTTGGGTAATATAAGAAGGTCATAAGAAAGTCTTGCAGGTTCCTGACACTGTGAAGACTAAGGATGCATTCCAACCAAGTTCCATATTAAGGTTTACTTGTGTGATGGAAAGTGAAGGTAGGCTGCCTGTCCTACATGTGACAGTAACAGAAAGGAATGGTGGCTTTAACACTGAAGAAAGCAACATGGGACAGTGCCGAAATATTAAGAGTGAGAGACCTGGTAGGTACAAGTGGAGTGTTGTCAAGGTCAAGGTCAAGTGACGCCCTCACGCACAGCTCCAGGTGGGAGCCCTTGACAAGGACCTCAGGAGAGAGAGGCAGTCCTCTGTCAGTAAGAATATGGTAACGAACATGTCAAAGAGGAACGTGAAACATAATTAAAAGCAACATAGCCTGCCATGCAACTTGACCCAACCACTTGGGCTGGACGGTAGAGCGTCATACAGGTCGGCGTTTAATTCCCGACCGTCCAAGTGGTTGGACACCATTCCTTTCCCCCGTCCCATCCCAAATCCTTATCTTGACCCTTCCCAGTGCTATATAGACGTAATGGTTGGCATTTTCTTCTGATAGTTCCCTTCCCCCTGCCAAGCCACCTAGGCACACACGGCCAATACTACACAATTTGCTACACTTATTATTATACTTTTTACATAAACTTTGTTTCAACAGCTCGCTAAATGGAGGAAAGAATCGTGAAATATATTACTGCTGGAAACGTGACGCCATGAACCATGAGCGACGACAAACTACCACCATGAACCATGAGCGACGACAAACTACCACCATGAACCATCAGACACGACAAACTACCACCATGAACCATCAGACACGACAAACTACCACCATGAACCATCAGACACGACAAACTACCACCATGAACCATTAGACACGACAAACTACCACCACTAGTGTATGAACACCGCCAACTTGCTCATCAAGAACTCTCGAGACAAGAACCAAAACTTCACGAAAGAGACGACAGCCTTCACGCGTCGTCTTGGGGACTGTCAGCCACGAGGATTTCAGTATATAGACAAGACAAGAATATATTTATCCAGGTGCGTGACAATGCACAAGCAAGACTCCCTCAGAGAACATAATGACATCAGAATATTAGACACCAACAAAACACGACACATCAAACACTGAGCCAATTCTTAACAGCCAGTTCAGTACCTTTTATCATCATCATCATGACCAAGACACAATATTCATCAACTGAATCACCCAACAATCAACACAAGAATTACGGAAGTCCAGGAAGCCTACTGGCCCAAGCGTCATGGATCACCTCGAGTGATTGATGAAAATTAATCCACCCAAGAGGTGGCACGGGCATGAATAGCCCGTAAGTGTTATTGTTTGTTTGTTTGGAGTGAAGGTATGAGTGACGTGACATGCCGGGGCTGGCGCATGCCTCACCTCAACCTCTCAACATGTTGACATGCTCACCGAGACGCACCTCTCAGCGTCAGGTGATATATAGGGACAAAATAATCCTGGGAGAGTTATGTTTCAGACTTCCTTCTTAGGTGAAGAAAACCCCATAATACATATGTAGGAGACTCGTGCTTGGTGCACTGATCTCGCCCTGTGAGTCATACTCAGTACCATGTGTGCAAGATTGTGAGTCATACTCAGTACCATGTGTGCAAGATTGTGAGTCATACTCAGTACCATGTCTGCAAGATTGTGAGTCATACTCAGTACCATGTCTGCAAGATTGTGAGTCATACTCAGTACCATGTCTGCAAGATTGTGAGTCATACTCAGTACCATGTCTTAATGCTTGCCAAAACATAATAATATATGCAACATCGATCACAACAAACTCTCCATCTTGCTCTGATGAAGGCGAATTGAGCCGAAAACGCGTCCAGCATTCTTAAATTTTTCATATGTGGTTTATCCACATACTATATATATATATATATATATATATATATATATATATATATATATATATATATATATATATATATATGTATATATATGTGTATGTGAATACACAGCGATGCTTTAGAGCACAAGAAGCGAGCAGACAGAGCAGGAAGAGCGACGCAGTCATCAGCAGAGTCTTCTCTTGCATGCAAATGAGACGCACATTTTCCAGGAAAATACAGAGAGGTTTCCACTTGGTCTGCATCCCAGGAATCACCTTGTTAAGCCACGACGGTCGTCAGGCGGCGCTGGCTTCCCCCCTCCTCGCGTGCACAGTCCTAGCAGCACCAGGGACGGTCCTAGCAGCACCAGGGACGGTCCTAGCAGCACCAGGGACAGTCCTAGCAGCACCAGGGACGGTCCTAGCAGCACCAGGGACGGTCCTAGCAGCACCAGGGATGGTCCTAGCAGCACCAGGGACGGTCCTAGCAGCACCAGGGACGGTCCTAGCAGCACCAGGGACGGTCCTAGCAGCACCAGGGACGGTCCTAGCAGCACCAGGGACAGTCCCAGCAGCACCAGGAACATTCCTAGCAGCACCAGGGACAGTCCTAGCAGCACCAGGGACGGTCCTAGCAGCACCAGGGACGGTCCTAGCAGCACCAGGGACAGTCCCAGCAACACCAGGGACAGTCCCAGCAACACCAGGGACAGTTCCAGCAGCACCAGGGACAGTCCTAGCAGCACCAGGGACAGTTCCAGCAGCACCAGGGACAGTCCTAGCAGCACCAGGGACAGTTCCAGCAGCACCAGGGACAGTTCCAGCAGCACCAGGGACAGTCCCAGCAGCACCAGGGACAGTCCCAGCAGCACCAGGGACAGTCCTAGCAGCACCATGGACAGTCCCAGCAGCACCAGGGACAGTCCCAGCAGCACCAGGGACAGTCCTAGCAGCACCAGGGACAGTCCTAGCAGCACCAGGGACAGTCCTAGCAGCACCAGGGACAGTCCTAGCAGCACCAGGGACAGTCCTAGCAGCACCAGGGACAGTCCTAGCAGCACCAGGGACAGTCCCAGCAGCACCAGGGACAGTCCTAGCAGCACCAGGGACAGTCCTAGCAGCACCAGGGACAGTCTCAGCAGTACCAGGGACAGTCCTAGCAGCACCAGGGACAGTCCCAGCAGTACCAGGGACAGTCCTAGCAGCACCAGGGACAGTCCTAGCAGTACCAGGGACAGTCCTAGCAGCACCAGGGACAGTCCTAGCAGCACCATGGACAGTCCTAGCAGCACCAGGGACAGTCCCAGCAGCACCAGGGACAGTCCCAGCAGCACCAGGGACAGTCCTAGCAGTACCAGGGACAGTCCTAGCAGCACCAGGGACAGTCCCAGCAGCACCAAGGACGGTCCTAGCAGCACCAGGGACAGTCCTAGCAGCACCAGGGACAGTCCCAGCAGCACCAGGGACAGTCCCAGCAGCACCAGGGACAGTCCCAGCAGCACCAGGGACAGTCCCAGCAGCACCAGGGACGGTCCTAGCAGCACCAGGGACGGTCCTAGCAGCACCAGGGACGGTCCTAGCAGCACCAGGGACAGTCCCAGCAGCACCAGGGACAGTCCCAGCAGCACCAGGGACAGTCCTAGCAGCACCAGGGACGGTCCTAGCAGCACCAGGGACGGTCCTAGCAGCACCAGGGACAGTCCTAGCAGCACCAGGGACAGTCCTAGCAGCACCAGGGACAGTCCTAGCAGCACCAGGGACAGTCCTAGCAGCACCAGGGACAGTCCCAGCAGCACCAGGGACGGTCCTAGCAGCACCAGGGACGGTCCTAGCAGCACCAGGGACAGTCCCAGCAGCACCAGGGACGGTCCTAGCAGCACCAGGGACGTCCTAGCAGCACCATGGACAGTCCCAGCAGCACCAGGGACAGTCCCAGCAGCACCAGGGACAGTCCCAGCAGCACCAGGGACAGTCCTAGCAGCACCAGGGACAGTCCCAGCAGCACCAGGGACAGTCCCAGCAGCACCAGGGACGGTCCTAGCAGCACCAGGGACAGTCCCAGCAGCACCAGGGACAGTCCTAGCAGCACCAGGGACAGTCCTAGCAGCACCATGGACGGTCCTAGCACCACCAGGGACAGTCCTAGCAGCACCAGGGACAGTCCCAGCAGCACCAGGGACAGTCCCAGCAGCACCAGGGACAGTCCTAGCAGCACCAGGGACAGTCCTAGCAGCACCAGGGATGGTCCTAGCAGCACCAGGGACAGTCCTAGCAGCACCAGGGACAGTCCCAGCAGCACCAGGGACAGTCCTAGCAGCACCAGGGACAGTCCTAGCAGCACCAGGGACAGTCCTAGCAGCACCAGGGACAGTCCCAGCAGCACCAGGGACAGTCCTAGCAGCACCAGGGACAGTCCTAGCAGCACCAGGGACAGTCCCAGCAGCACCAGGGACAGTCCTAGCAGCACCAGGGACGGTCCTAGCAGCACCAGGGACAGTCCCAGCAGCACCAGGGACAGTCCCAGCAGCACCAGGGACAGTCCCAGCAGCACCAGGGACAGTCCTAGCAGCACCAGGGACAGTCCTAGCAGCACCAGGGACAGTCCTAGCAACACCAGGGACAGTCCCAGCAGCACCAGGGACAGTCCCAGCAGCACCAGGGACAGTCCTAGCAGCACCAGGGACAGTCCCAGCAGCACCAGGGACAGTCCCAGCAGCACCAGGGACAGTCCTAGCAGCACCAGGGACGGTCCTAGCAGCACCAGGGACAGTCCTAGCAACACCAGGGACAGTCCCAGCAGCACCAGGGACAGTCCTAGCAGCACCATGGACAGTCCCAGCAGCACCAGGGACAGTCACAGCAGCACCAGGGACAGTCCTAGCCGCTCCAGGGACAGTTCCAGCAGCACCAGGGACAGTCCTAGCAGCACCAGGGACAGTCCTAGCAGCACCAGGGACAGTCCCAGCAGCACCAGGGACAGTCCCAGCAGCACCAGGGACAGTCCTAGCCGCTCCAGTGACAGTCCCAGCAGCACCAGGGACAGTCCCAGCAGCACCAGGGACAGTCCCAGCAGCACCAGGGACAGTCCTAGCAGCACCAGGGACAGTCCCAGCAGCACCAGGGACAGTCCTAGCAGTACCAGGGACAGTCCTAGCCGCTCCAGGGACAGTCCCAGCAGCACCAGGGACAGTCCCAGCAGCACCAGGGACAGTACTAGCAGCTCCAGGGACAGTCCCAGCAGCACCAGGGACAGTCCCAGCAGCACCAGGGACAGTCCCAGCAGCACCAGGGACAGTCCTAGCAGCACCAGGGACAGTCCCAGCAGCACCAGGGACAGTCCTAGCAGCACCAGGGACGGTCCCAGCAGCACCAGGGACAGTCCCAGCAGCACCAGGGACGGTCCTAGCAGCACCAGGGACAGTCCCAGCAGCACCGGGGACAGTCCTAGCGCATTCCAACACTATCTTCACCTCCACATACACTGGTATACACCACCAACACCTCCACATACACTGGTATACTCCACGTACACCTGCACATACACTGGTCTACACCACCTACACCTACACATACACTGGTATACTCTACCTACACCTCCACATACACTGGTATACTCCACGTACACCTCCACATACACTGGTATACTCCACCTACACCTCCACATACACTGGTCTACACCACCTATACCTCCACATACACTGGTATACTCCACCTACACCTCCACATACACTGGTATACACCACCTACACCTCCACATACACTGGTATACTCCACGTACACCTCCACATACACTGGTATACTCCACCTACACTTACGACTATACAGCACAGGAATAAGAATTTGTTAGGATAAAAATTTGGGATGGGACGGGGGGGAGGGAATGGTGCCTAACCACTTGTGGACGGTCGGGGATTGAACACCGGCCTGCATGAAGCTAGACCGTCGCTCAACCGTCCTCAGAAATGGAGCAGAAGCTTCAAGACTCCTTCTAGACCGCAGATATATAACTGGAACAGACAACCAGGCAAATGATTACAAACAATCCCAACTGTCTTCACATATGCCAATTAAAAATACAAAAAAACTTCACCATTATTGAACGTATATTTACAAGCGAAGCGTCTTAGGCTGACGACGATAAGTTAATTAATTAAATCCTTGAAGCAACGTGTAAGTCAGTGTTGAGCGCGTGAAGGAACAACACCAGAGTACACACAAATTATTGGTTAATACACTGAGCAACAACAGTAATAATAATAATAATAATAATAAACAATAACAATAATAATAATAATAATAATAATAATAATAATAATAATAATAATAAAAAATAATAATAATAATAATAATAATAATAATAATAATACACACAGAAATCGCAATAACGTAATATATCAAATGAACCAGTCCATGGGGCTCGAACCCGGGCGTGAGTATCCCAGACGCGCTGGCAACTGAACAAAGGGCGCCAGGGGTCGAACTGTTAGCTCGACGGCGTCCGAGTGCACGGAGGAACTGTGTCAACCCCCAGTTAGGCGTGAGTGGTCCTCCCGGGACCCTCGGGGGAGCAGTAGCACTCCAGGCTGCAGTTCTCTTCCATGTCGTGGTACAATGGACAAGAACGCGTCTCGGAACAATAAGCGCATAAGTTCGAACCCTCATCAAAGCCTTGTGTATTTGTTCATTTAGAATGATATCCAACCCCTGGCAGTTCTACCGACGTCAGCAAGAACGCTGCACATTCTGACATAGAAACTGGAAACATGCACTCGGCCTCGGTCCTGACTCTTGGAATTCATTATTTATAAAGCACACCACGGCAAGGGGCACGAGCCTTGGGCCAGTGATGCTCCAGTACCCAAGGCTGCTATACCCAAGGCAGCTGATGGGGCTCCAGTACCCAAGGCTGCAATACCAAGGCTGCATAGCCAAAGCACCAATACCCAAGGCTGCAATACCCAAGGCTGCTATACCCAAGGCATCAATACCCAAGGCTGCTATACACAAGGCATCAATACCCAAGGCTGCTATACACAAGGCACCAATATCCAAGGCTGCTATACACAAGGCATCAATACCCAAGGCTGCTATACACAAGGCACCAATATCCAAGGCTGCTATACAAAAGGCATCAATACCCAAGGCAGCAATACCCAAGGCTGCTATACCCAAGGCTGCTATACCCAAGGCTGCAATACCAAGGCACCAATACCCAGGCAGCATACCCAAGGCTACTATACCCAAGGCTGCTATACCCAAGGCTACTATACCCAAGGCACAAATACCCAAGGCAGCTATACCCAAGGCACCAATACCCAAGGGCTATACCCAAGGCACCAATACCCAAGGCAGCATACCCAAGGCTACTATACCCAAGGCTGCTATACCCAAGGCACCAATACCCAAGGCTGCTATACCCAAGGCTGCTAAACCCAAGGCACCAATACCCAAGGCTGCTATACCCAAGGCACCAGTACCCAAGGCAGCAATACCCTAGGCTACTATACCCAAGGCTGCTATACCCAAGGCACCAATACCCAAGGCTGCTATACCCA
>WNGS01089592.1:0-12162 GCA_020271785.1 Procambarus virginalis
GGAGATGCCAGGGAAAACGACTGGGGTGAGGCAGGACGAAAGAGCAGAAGCATAAAAAAACCCCAGGAGTAAGGACACGCCACTGCGAAACACGGTACTAATGCACACGCGCAGTAGTAGCAACATACAACCTGGTGGATAAAGACAGGCTGTTTAACACAAGGGGCACACGCCCTAGGGGACGCAGGTGGAAACCGAATGCCCAAATGAGCCCACAGAGACAGTAGAAAGAACTTTAGTGTCAGAGTGGTTGACAAATGGAATGCATTAGGAAGCGATGTGGTGGAGGCTGACTCCAAACACAGTTTCAAGTGTAGATACGATAAGAGCCCAATAGGCTCAGGAAACCGTACACCTGTTATAAGATTGACGTTTGAGAGGCGGGACCAAAGAGCCAGAGCTCAACCCCCGCAAGCACAACTAGGGAGTATACACCACCACAACATGCCACAGGTAAAGAGCAACTCGCTCCGGCAAAGGCAGAGAAGGAGCAGATAGACCCCAGACAGGGCCCACTGAGACACGACAGAACCAGCAGGCCCAGGAACCCGCCTACCAGGCGACGACGGCGGAGAAACCCCGCTCAAAACCGGCTGGATGGGGAACCGGGAGCTCATGTACACCCCAAGCCCGGCCAAGGCCAGGCTAGACCGGCCAAAGGGAGGCCCACCAGGAAGACGCATGGGGCGGCCTGCAGGCCCACAGACTCCCCACAACCAGGATGGGCCATAACTAAGTCGAAGGCAAGCTAGTGTGCCCCGAAGTCCACAGACCGTACCATAGGGGCATAACTTGCAATCCCTCACAGAGTTCAGTGGCATACCGATAATAGGTTAAGTAACAATTGTAATTACGAAACCATAAGATGCTTATTGTAACCTACTAAGTAGGTCAGGTAAGGTCGGTGTTTTCCACGGTTTTTTAAGGGAAACCATTATGTTTAGTATGGCACCTATGCACGGAACGAAGAAGTCAATATTGACGTAATAAAGATGCGGTGACGGGTTGGTGCAAGAGAGAACCGGATCAGCACCTCCAAGGATACCCGATCAACCAGGCTGTGACTCATACGTCGGGCAGCAAGCAGCCATGTCCAACAGCCAGCATGACCAGTCCAGGAGGCCTGGTCGATGACCGGGCCGCGGGGACGCTAAGCCCGGAAGCACCTCAAGTTAACCTCAAGATAAGGTACCAGCGAGAAGGCGTATGCTCGCAAGGAGGTCGTGTAACAACTGCAGACCTCTGATGGATATACAGTGTTCCCCGAGTGTGCCTATGGCACCACTGCACTCCACTGGTACTATCCCGCAAGTTCTACCAGATAGGCGGGACCCAAAAGCCAGAGCGCATAAACCTTGCAAGCACAGCCAGAAGCCCTACCAGGCGAGTACAGAACCAACACCACAAACCCCCACACCACATAACACTAACAAAGGTGGGACCCCTGAATGACCCTAGCATGGGATGGACATGCACAAGAGTGGGACAGGAAGGGGTGAAAAAAGGGGACCGACACTGGTGTGCGAACGGTCTCAGTCGTACAAAAAGAGACCTAAAGAAAGACAGGCATATAACACCACATCCAGCGCCCTGCCAAAAGACGCCAGACCGCAGAAACTCACCTGGCAAACGGTGGCTCGAAGTGACACGACTCAACCGAGCCCAGAAGAACCTGGGAGCACCGCCAGGTGAAGAAGCCAGAGCCGGACCTGCAGGAGAGCAAGGAAGAGGCGAAGAAGGCGGCCCACACCCATGACACAGGGGAAACCTCGGCGGCCTCCCCACAACTGGAACCCAGGACACCCCCGGAGCGAAAAGGGGCACATACCGCGGCAAGGGAGAAGAGCGAAAGGCGAAGCACTGGAGCAAAAAGACGACGAACACCGGCACTACACACCGCCCAGACCAAAACAAACTCCGCGGCGCACGCGCATGACATGCCGGCCGAAAACGCGCAACCTACCCTGCGGGAAGGCGGCAACCAAGACTACTGCACAAGAAAAGTAGCCAAAAGAGTGAGCAGGAACAAGAAAACCGGCCAAAGAAGCGAAGACAGAGCCCAAAAAAGGCACGCAACCGGGCCACAAGTAGCCCAACAGGGCCACAAGTAGCCCAACAGGCCCAGAAAGAGCCCAAACCGGGCCAAAAGTAGCCCAACAGGGCTACAAGGAGCACAACAGGACCACAAGGAGCCCAACAGGGCTACAAGTAGCCCAAACTCGCCAACAAGGACGAGGAGCCGACAGACGTTCCAATAACGCGGGAAGGAGGAAAAACCTTCCCGAACCCTCGAGAACACGGAAGCCAAAACCAGTCCCGAAGGCACACAAAGGCGCATGCGCACCCGAGACCAGTAGTCATGTAGAACCCCAAAACGGGGAAACATGACGAAAACACCCCCCCCCCAAAAAAAAGGGGTGGGGGGAAACATCCACCCACAGGACGGAACCAACCGACTCAAAGGCCAAGGAACCGAGCCCGGGGAGGGGCCGACGCCCAACAGCACGTACGGCGAGTGGAGAGGAAAACCCCACTCCGCGTAACCACAAGCCCCGCCGAGAGGGGGATAAAAACCCCCACGGGGTCCTATGGGGCCAAGGCCCCCCAAGTCAGCCCCTCCGCAGCCCCGGGAACCCACACAACAGGCCCCGGGGCCGAGCCGTCCCCCTAAAGCCCCGGCCGTACCAGAAAACCGGGACAGCCGTGAAAACACTAAGGAAGGGAGCCCACTGGCAGACTCTTACAACACGGCTGGAGGAACAGGCTCGAATGCCCCCGTCACTACCCGGAAGGGGATTTCCCCGAGACTGCCCGAGTCTCAACACCACCAAACCCCGCCCTGAACCTACAGACGGTAAGGAACCGGATGCAGGCAGGAAGGGGAATCCAGGGGAAAAACAAGAACCAAAACGGGGCAGCCCCGGGGCTCCCGGGGAGTTACCACGAGAGCGTTGCCACCACCAAGGCTCAAGTGCAACGCCTCTGCTGCCCGCACCAGCTGAGCACAACTGGGTAACCGAGCCATAACGAGCAACAAACTCGCAGGGCTCCGGGTCGAAGGTGTCACCGACCCCACAGGCAGCAGACGGAGGCAAAACAGAGAGTCACCCAGAGACAAGGGGTGAGCAACCCTCAAACTCGCTGGAAGCGAGGGGGGGGCTCTGGGGTCACATCCATCGGACCCACGCGCCCCCAGGGGTTTCCCAGGGTCCCGAGCGTTTACTATAAGAGGACTCGCGCTCAGGTAATCCCAGGCAGGGTACTGCTAACCGGCACCCAAAACTACCAAACAACTTTCTAAGAGCTGAACCCCCGGGACGTGTACACTCACGGGGACCTAGCAGGGGGTACCACCAGAAAACTCAGAACACAAGGGACACCAGGGGCAAGAACGAAGGCAGACCCCCCCACCAGGTAGATAAACAAAAAGAAAAGAAAACCCCGCAAGAGGACAGCGTACCCAAGCGGAACAGAGCCGGCCGCTATGATTGGGAAAGACAAGCTGCACAGTACCCTGCGCCCCACCAGTGCAAAACTGCCCCTTACTCTAAGGCGAACAAGGGAAACAGAACACCCGAGCACACAAAGAGCGGCCGAAAACCAAGCAGTAAACGGCCTAGCAGGGGCAGACCCCAAGGAACTTGTGGAAGGTGGCCCCAAGTCCCAAGGGCAGTACTTACAGGGCACCTAGGGAAGGAAACCCTAGGCGCATGCAGCCCGAGTACTGGAGAATCACTCCCGGCTCGCGCACCACCTAGAAAACAGACACCACACTCTAGGTGCAGTGCTGAAACAACCACTGGAGCCGGAGCACATAACCGGTGCCTATAGCATCAGCCGAAGAACTGATGGGTGGATAGCCGGCGTGGGAGGTCTGGGGCTCCACCTTCCCCCTCCCGGGGAGGGGGGAGCTGCGCAGACAGCGGCGCGGTGACGTGTGACGTCACACTAGTTTGCTTGTTTTTCTGTTTGGGAGTTCTATCCACTAGTTCGGATTTTGGTAGCAATTTTAACCACAATAGGGGTTTGTTTTGGGGCGCTTACCTTTCTGGGTGCCTGTCCCGGTCGATGGCAGACATAGAATGCTTCCAACCACACGGGGGCTTCTATAGGCCATTGCTCCCCGTGCCTCTCTGAGGGGGCCCGGTTCTGGCCGTGGTCTCCGGTAGGCCTAAGAACTCCATACACATGACTGATGCCAAAGTCTGAAATTAGCATATCAGCCTGGGATAGCTCCGGGGAGCCGACGGGGCTCCCCCCAGAAAAACTACGATAAATCAATCAGACATTGAAATAATTAGGTAATTATCTCTTTGTGGCAACTCTGGCCTGACAGCTGGCAATCAACAGACCGCCTGGGACGCACGTTGAGTCAGCGCCTGTTTTTTGCCAGACTTCCCCACCCTATAGCGGGCAATATATACCACTTACGATTTTTGTATTATTTTTCCCGTGATCAGTGAACACAAATTAACAGGTTAGGAAGAAAAAATATATATATATTTTTTTTTGTATGCGCCTGTGGGTGTCAAATGGTATATAGCTATGCGCCATTTAAGGGTTAACAGGTTATTAAGAAAAAAATTTTTTTTTTTTTTGTATGTGCCTGTGGGTGTCAAATTTAAGGGTTAACCCTTAGACTGCGCAACGCGCCTCCAGGCTCGCGTCTGGTTTGCGCAACGCGCCTCCAGGTATTTTTATTTTTCATGTTCCATTCAAAACTGCCGCGCGGTGACGTGGGTATGGTATGGGTGGGTGGGGGCCCCAGTGATCGTCCGCCATCTTCAAAAAAAATCCCAGCATGCCCTGCGGCCGTGGGGAGCCTCAGTTTCACAGCAGCAACCATGTCTGACGCATCCTCTACGAGCTCCCGCTCCACGGTGACCCGCGGTCATGGAAAACGACTCTCTGAGGAGGAAATACGCGACATTTTGTATGATGACGGTGCTCTGGATGATGACCTAGACTATGATCCTGAGAAAGACCTTACTCAGATATCTGATACGAGTGAGGAGGAGACGGAATTTGAAGATGCGGCGAGTGTGTATGGTACACGTGCCTCGCCCGGCCTGCCTCGCCGCCCTGGGTCAACACCGTTATCATCACCACCACCATGTATGTCCCCAGACGCTAGTAGTTTATTCAGTGATAGTACATGTGACGAATCATTCTCGGGCTTCAGTGACATTGGCTCTGATACGAGTAGTGTAGACGACCCGAGTACGAGCAGCGGTGGTGTTACCAGGCGGGGTTTTGCTGCCTCAGCAACACGCCGCGGCAGGCGGCGGCGTGCCTCACAGCATGTGGACAACAATGACAGTGGCCCCTCAACATCATTTATTCGTGGTAGGCCTACAGTACGTAAATCTGCCTCAGCGTCTAGCATACCCTCACGCAGCTCCAGCAGAAGCAGCAGACCACGTAGCCGTAGTTATGGTGCTCGTGGTGGTGTTGGCGCCAACACCAAACCCCCTGGTGTACTTGTGTGGGAGGATTGCACCACATTTGTCCCTCAAATACCAACATTTGATGATAGCGATTTTGGTGTTACACCATTATTCCCATATACTGGTGATGATATGGCAGACATGGAATATTTTCAGGCATATTTTGACAATGTATTCATGACGCATCTTGTGACTGAGACAAACAGGTTCGCTCACAGCCTCATAGACGACGGCATTTTACCTGCCTCACGCCTCACGCGATGGAAGGACACAACAATCGACGAAATGTACGTGTTTCTGGCACTCACCATGATGATGAAGCACTCTGAGAAAGCTGTCATCCAGGAATATTGGAGCAAAGACAGCCTTGTTCCAACGCCCGTGTTCAACCGGTACATGTCGCGTGATAGGTATCTCTTGATTCTCAGGTGCCTGCATTTCGAGAATAATGCAAATGAGGACAGACAAGACAGACTGTGGAAAGTACGGAAGATGTTCAGTGACATGAGAGGGAAGTTCAGGGATTATTTTGTACCTGGACAGAATGTGGTTATTGACGAGTCGCTTGTACTGTTCAAGGGCGACTGGCATTCAAGCAGTACATCCCATCAAAGCGGCACCGATTTGGACTGAAGTTTTTGTGCTGTGCGACTGTGAGACTGGTATCGTCTTGGACATGATATTATATTCTGGTACAGACGTCGACATACCAGCTCAAGATGAACACGGGTTCTCAGGCAGTGTCGTGAAAACCCTGATGGAACCGTTGCTGAACAAGGGGCATGTACTGTTCACCGACAACTATTACACCAGCCCCTTGCTGACCAGATACCTCCTTGCCCACAACACCGGTGTATGTGGCACTGTGAAGGGCCACAGGAAGGAAATGCCAGTGTTCGGTATAGCTATAGCCGTGGGTGAGTGCCAGCTGCGCAAGTGTGACAAAACGCTGTCAGTGCGGTGGAAGGACAGACGCGAGGTGAATATGCTGACTACGATTCACACCGGTGCCATGTTGGACAGTGGGAAAGTCCACTTTCAGACACGCAACACCGTGTATAAGCCAGACTGTGTCATAGACTATAACGTGAACATGCGCCTCGTCGATAAGTGTGACATGATGCTTGGTAATTACCTAAGTGTAATTACCTAAGTGTAGTTACAGGATGAGAGCTACGCTCGTGGTGTCCCGTCTTCCCAGCACTCTTTGTCATATAACGCTTTGAAACTACTGACGGTCTTGGCCTCCACCACCTTCTCCCCAACTTGTTCCAACCGTCTACCACTCTGTTTGCGAAAGTGAATTTTCTTATATTTCTTCGGCATCTGTGTTTAGCCAGTTTATATCTATGACCTCTTGTTCTTGAAGTTCCAGGTCTCAGGAAATCTTTCCTGTCGATTTTATCAATTCCTGTTACTATTTTGTATGTAGTGATCATATCACCTCTTTTTCTTCTGTCTTCTAGTTTTGGCATATTTAATGCTTCTAACCTTTCCTCGTAGCTCTTACCCTTCAGTTCTGGGAGCCACTTAGTAGCATGTCTTTGCACCTTTTCCAGTTTGTTGATGTGCTTCTTAAGATATGGGCACCAAACAACAGCTGCATATTCTAGCTTTGGCCTAACAAAAGTCATGAACAATTTCTTTAGTATATCCCCATCCATGTATTTAAAGCAATTCTGAAGTTAGAAAGCATAGCATAGGCTCCTTGCACAATATTCTTTATGTGGTCTTCAGGTGATAGTTTTCTATCTAGAACCACCCCTAGATCTCTTTCTTTATCAGAGTTCTTTAAAGATTTCTCACATAATATATAGGTTGTGTGGGGTCTATGTTCTCCTATTCCACATTCCATAACATGACATTTATTAACATTAAATTCCATTTGCCAAGTGGTGCTCCATATACTTATTTTATCCAGGTCTTCTTGAAGGGCATGACAATCATCTAAATTTCTTATCCTTCCTATTATCTTAGCATCATCAGCAAACATGTTCATATAATTCTGTATACCAACTGGTAGATCATTTATGTAGACAATAAACATCACTGGTGCAAGAACTGAACCCTGTGGTACTCCACTTGTGACATTTCTCCAGTCCGATACATTGCCTCTGATCACAGCCCTCATTTTTCTATCAGTCAGAAAGTTTTTCATCCATGTTAGAAGCGTACCTGTCACTCCTCCAATATTTTCCAGTTTCCAGAACAACCTCTTATGTGGAACTCTGTCGAAAGCCTTTTTTAGGTCCAGATAGATGCAGTCAGCCCAACCATCTCTTTCCTGTAATATCTCTGTTGCTCGATCATAAAAACTGAGTAAATTCGATACACAGGATCTACCAGATCGAAAACCATACTGTCTGTCTGATATTATATCATTTCTCTCCAGGTGTGCTACCCATTTAGTTTTAATTATTTTTCCAATATTTTGACTATTACACTTGTCAATGATACCGGTCTATAATTAAGGGGGTCTTCCCTGCTTCCACTCTTGTAAATTGGAACTATGTTAGCCTTTTTCCACACATCAGCTACAACTCCTGTAAACAGGGATGCCTGAAAGATCAGTTGAAGAGGGATGCTGAGCTCAGGTGCACATTCTCTCAGAACCCATGGTGAAACTCCATCTGGACCAACTGCTTTGTTCTTATTTAGCTCTTTGAGCATTTTTTCCACTTCGTCTCTAGACACCTCTATGTGCTCTATGTTGTTCTCTGGAATTCTTATTGTATCTGGTTCCCTGAAGATTTCATTTTGTACAAACACACTTTGGAACTTTTCGTTTAATGTTTCACACATTTCCTTTTCATTTTCCGTGAATCTATTTCCATTTTCAACCTCTGAATATTATCCTTTACCTGCAATTTGTTGTTTATGAATTTATAGAATAGACCTGGTTCTGTTTTACATTTGTCTGCAATCCCTTTTTCAAAATTTCTTTCTGCCTCTCTCCTCACTGCCGTGTAGTTGTTTCTCGCATCTTTGTATCGCTGGTATGATTGGGGGTTTGGCCTCTTCCTGTATTGATTCCATTTTTGTGTCTTTTGGTCTCTGGCCCTCTCGCACTTTCTGTCGAACCAATCCTGTTTCCTAGTTCTGCTTCTCTGTTTTGGTATAAATTTTTTTGTGCCTTTATCATATATTTCACAAAACTTGACATACATCTCATTCACTTCCTTGCCTAGCAACAAGTCTGTCCAATTATACTCCCTAAAAAATTTTCTAAGGTTGCCATAATGTCCTCTCCTAAAGTCAGGTTTTTCAATTGCATCGACCATCATATTTTCTTCCAGATTATAACGCATTGCATACTTTATCCCCAAAAAGACATGGTCACTTTACCCAAGGGAGGAAGGTACTGAATGTCAAATATTTCTTCCTCCTTCCTGGTAAATATCAAATCGAGCATGGAGGGAACGTCACCTTCCCTCATCCTCGTAGCTTGTTTAACATGTTGATACAAGAATGTTTCCAGGATGAGGTCTACAAATTTACAGGTCCAGAAATCTTCTGTTTTAGCTTCATATGCTAAACTGCACTCCACTTCATATGGTGGAGTGGAGTGGTGCGCAAGACTGTGAAGTGGACGAAAAAGTTCTTCTTCCACCTCATGGATATTGTAGTGCTCAACTGCTACAATATGTACCTAGTAAAATCAGGCAGGAGACCGTCTATACGTACATTCAGTGCTGGTGTTGTGTCACAGCTGCTAGTAAAGTATGGCAAGGAGGGTTCTGTTGTACCGCGCGGAGTGCAAGCAACAATGCCACATGCAGCTCCAGACAGATTGACGAGTAATGAAAACTTCAGAGTACATATGCTCGAGTATATGCCAGGCACAGCATCACGGGAGAAGGGTAAACGTGCTTGTATAGTATGCAGGAACACTACCCGCAGAGAACAAAAACGAAGATGCATCAGCACCTGGTGCGTGGAGTGCAAGGTGCCACTCTGCCCTGTTGGCTGTTTCGCAGCATATCACACACTCGCGGAGTACTGAGTGTGTTTATGATGTGTGTATATAGTGTGTGATACTGTACAGTGTGTATATAAAGTGTAAATATAAATATATTAGGCATGATACATTGGAAATTGTGCAGGATAAGTGACGTTGTTTGCGATGCACGTAACACAGTGTCTACGGACAGTACGGATGTTGTACTGCGATAATAGAGTGTACGTGTTCATTATACATTGGATTGCCATGTAAAAACAATGAAAATGTATTTAGAAAGGTGCACAAAAAATGACTGAAAATATATTCGCGGCAACTCGCGCGCCCCGCCCCGACCGCCCCACCCGCCCCGGGAGCTTACAGCACGGGCGCACGGGGAATCATGACGTCACGCCCCAACTTACGGACCCCATAGCAGCCAAAGTAAGTACAATTACGACTTTTTTTTACATACCCATACTGAGGGAAGGGTTTTTGACACTTTAAAAAGAAAAAAGAATTTTTTCCAGAGAATTTATTTCCTGCGCACCACGGGGGTGTCATATTTGGAGGCAACGCAGTTAAGGGGTTAATTAAGCCTAGACAAAAAGATACTGTACAGTGTAAATATACAGTACAAATAATTGTCAATAGTGAAGTAGAATTAGAACTCATGTGAATTAGTAGTAAGCCTAGCTGTTGTGTGAAGTGAATGCCTGAAAATAAGTGTACATACAGTATGTACCCTGTATACAATATAAACAATATAAAACAAGCGCTAAAGAGGATGACGTAATCTTCACAGCTTCGTAATCTTCAGCTTCATTAAAAGTAAGTCAATTTACCAATTTTATTATAGTATTACAAGATATTAATAGTTTTTCAACAAAAGCTACATATTAGTCTCTGCAAATGTATATTCTATCGTTAGCAGAGAAAAGGTGAGCTCAAAATATTTCGTCTTGGCTAGCTCTCAGTGACAAGGCTCGATCGCCATAGTATGGCCTGGCCGCCACAACCTGTGTCATAACATTAAAAATACATTACCTGCACTGTTCAGGGTAAATCAAAACACATCTCTAAAATTTTATTGAGAAAATATTAACAATCATAAGTACTGGATAAGCACCTCCAAAGGATACCTGATCAACCAGGCTGTGACTCATACGTCAGGCTGCGAGCAGCCACGTCCAACAGCCTGGTTGATCAGTCCAGCAACCAGGAGGCTTGAGGTTATCTTGAGGTTATCTTGAGATGATTTCGGGGCTTTAGTGTCCCCGCGGCCCGGTCCTCGACCAGGCCTCCACCCCCAGGAGGCAGCCCGTGACAACTGACTAACACCCAGGTACCTATTTTACTGCTAGGTAACAGGGGCATAGGGTGAAAGAAACTTTTGCCCATTGTTTCTCGCCGGCGCCCGGGATCGAACCCGGGACCACAGGATCACAAGTTCCGCGTGCTGTCCGCTCGGCCGACCGGCTCCCCTGGTCGATGACCGGGCCGCGGGGACGATAAGCCCCGGAAGCACCTCAAGGTATCCTCAAGGTAAGGTATCACTGATTGATATATGAAATATTTTGCAACACAAAGGAATGAATCAAATTTTTTTCCACCCATCTGGACTTGATCAGACCGTGTTCACATATCATCCATGCAGCAGCCAACAGCTGGCTTAATCGTCGGCATGGCACTAAACTGGAATGCAATTACACAGTGAACTTTATTTAATTTTAGTTATACAGTATAAAATATATCCTACCTGAATGTTACTTGAAAAATTACCCGACCCGACTTAACTTCGGAAATAACGGAGCTCCGGAAATAACGACTAGGGTACAGCCCCTTATAGGCCGTTAAATTGAGTGGATACGTTTCAATACTACCTTATGCTTTACAAGCTTGGCTACATACAACCTACAAGTACTAAAGCCAAGGGTGTTCGTGAGTGCGTTATTTGCAAGCACACAGAATGAAGAAACAGAAAGCGAAAATTTATCTGTACCTGATGCACTGAGAGCGAAGTCGCACTGTGTACCATGGGCTACTTCGTTGACTATTATTCACTTCCGAAGTACTGAGTGTGTAATACAGTGTGTTACTGTGTAAATAGTGTGTGAAACTGTAGATATTGTAATTTTAGTGAATTTTTAACAGGTAATATTGCGACAATAAACATTTATTGTGGACACATTCCTGACACATGTACAATATCACAGTTCCATGGAACATTATGAACGTTCTACTGTATACATATTGTAAAGGACACATATATGCATCATATACGATAAAAAAAAAATAAAACCGCATTGGAAATACATAAAACAAATAATTGAAAATATATTTGTCGCAACACCTGGTGTTTGAATGCCCCGTGTGACCGTGTCAGGGCGATTCACGCACGGGGCCAGAGATCAAAAGACACAAAAATGGAATCAATACAGGAAGAGGCCAAACCCCCCAACATACCAGCGATACAAAGATGCGAGAAACAACTACACGGCAGTGAGGAGAGAGTCAGAAAGAAATTTTGAAAAGGGATTGCAGACAAATGTAAAACAGAACCAGGTCTATTCTATAAATTCATAAACAACAAATTGCAAATAAAGGATAATATTCAGAGGTGAAAATGGGAAATAGATTCACGGAAAATGAAAGGAAATGTGTGAAACATTAAACGAACGTTCCAAAGTGTGTTTTGTACAAAATGAAATCTTCAGGGAACCAGATACCATAAGAATTCCAGAGAACACCATAGAGCACATAGAGGTGTCTAGAGAC
>WNGS01089595.1:0-20960 GCA_020271785.1 Procambarus virginalis
AAAGGAAAGCAATGAAATGAAGATGAGAATCCCATGGTTTACTCAGAAATGTAGGCTAGCTAAGCAGCAAAGTAAAAGGGCGTGGAGAAACTATAGGAATAACAGGACACTTGAGAGCAGTGAAAGATACGAGAGTGCCAGAATGAAAATGTCAGGATCAGAAGAGAGGCAGAATGATAATACGAAAATGACATCGCAAGCAAGGCAAAGACTCAGCCTAAATTGCTGCACAGCCACTTCAAGAGAAAAGCAACAGTAAAGGAACAGGTAATGAAATTAAGGATAGGGGCAGAAGGATTCACTACAAACGACAAGGAAAAAAGGTGTGAGGAACTGAATAAGAAATTCCATTAGGTCTTCACCTTAGAGCAAGGAGAAATTCCAGAGATAAGAGAGGGAATAGTTAACCAGGACCACTAGAAGAGTTTGAGATTACCAGTGGGGAAGTAAGGAAGTGTTTACTAGAGTTGGATGTGACACAGGCTTTAGGCCCAGATGGTATCTCCCCTTGGATACTAATGGAAAGAGCAGAAGAACTGGGCCTGCCACTCTCCATAGTGTAACAAATCACTGGCAACAAGGAAACTCCCAGAAATTTGAAAGCAGCTAATGTAGTCCCGATATACAAGAAAGGGGATAGACAGGAAGCTCTGAACTACAGGCTAGTGTCTCTAACCTGCATACCATGCAAGCTGATGGAGAAGATTATGCAAAGAAAGCTAGTGGAACACCTGGAGCGAAAGAACTTTGTAACACAACATCAACATGGGCTTAGGGATGGCAAGTTCTGCCTCACAGGGTTACTTGAATTCTACGACCAGGCAAAAAAAAATCAGACAAGAGAGGGGTGGGCAGATTGCACATTTTTGAATTGCCAGAAAGCCTTTGATACAGTACCACACAAGAGGCTAGTGAAAAGGCTGGAGATGCAGGCTGGAGTGAAAGGGAAGGTCCTCCATTGGATAAAGGAGTACCTAAGCAACAGGAGACAACGAGTCACTGTGAAGGGTGAGGTATAAGATTGGCGAGACGTTACAAATAGAGTCCCGCAGGGGTCAGTCCTTGGACCTATACTGTTTCTGATATATGTAAATGATCTCCCAGAGGGTATAGACTCGTTTCTCTCAATGTTTGCTGATGATGCAAAAATTATGATGAGGATTGAAACAGAGGACGATAGTAGGAGGCTACAAGATGAACTAGACAGACTGAGTGAATGGTCCAACAAATGGCTGTTAAAGTTTAACCCGAGTAAATGATAAGTAATGAAAATAGGCGGTGGAAACAGGAAGCCAGACACAGGATACAGAATAGGAGATGAAGTACTTAATGAAACAGACAGAGAGAAAGATGTAGGAGTTGATCACACACCAAACCTGTCTCCTGAAGCCCACATAAAAAGAATTACGTCTGCGGCATATACGAGGCTGGCTAACATCAGAACAGCCTTCAGTAACCTGTGTACGGAATCATTCAGAATCTTGTATACCACATATGTAAGACAAATCCTGGAGTATGCGGCGCCAGCATTGAACCCGTACCTTGTCAAGCATAAGACAAAGCTGGAAAAAGTTCAGAGGTATGCCACGAGACTAGTCCCAGAACTAAGAGGCATGAGTTACGAGAAAGGCTGCGGGAAATATACCTTACGACACTGGAAGACAGAAGAGTAAGGGGAGACATGATCGCTACCTACAAAATCCTCAGGGGAATCGACCGGGTAGACAAGAATAAACTATTCAACACAGGTGGGACGCGAAGAAGGGGATACAGGTGGAAACTGAGTACCCACCTGAGCCACAGGGACGTTAGAAGGAACTTTTTCAGTGTCAGAGTAGTTAACAGATGGAATGCATTAGGTAGTGATGTGGTGGAGGCTGACTCCATACACAGTTTTAATGTAGATATGACAGAGCACAGTAGGCTCAGTAATATGTACACCAATTGATTAACAGTTGAGAGGCGGGACTAAACTGCTAAAGCTCAACCCCTGCAAGCACAAATGGATGAGTAAAAATAGGTGAGTGCACACACACACACACACACACACACACACACACACACACACACACACACACCACACACACACACACAAAATACCAAAACCCTTTACGTAGCCATAACTGTCCTATAAAGGCAGCACCACTACTACTCATGTTGTCCACCGACAAGAGAACACGTAGCGTCACTACAACTCCTTTTATCTATAACAAGAATCGTCACCATGTAGCCCAACTCCAGCTCCTGGTCGGCTTTTTCTGTCAGCGGATGGGAAAGGTGTCATGAACTCGGATGGTCGGAAACTAAACGCCAACCTGCAAAAAGTGTGAGCGTCGCTCAATCATCTGGTTCCGGTGGATGGGTCTCTCAAGTGAAGTATTTTCAAGCCTCCACACCAGGTCGGGAAGACCTTTTCCATCTGGTGAAGTAAGTAATTATCAAAGAAGGTACCAAGCCGGGAAGGCTATACATCTGTTGACAAACTTTATAATTCGCTATTTGCGTGTCTTTTTAGGCCTAACTTCATCACTTTTTATACCTGTTCGAATTTTCTGTTCGGAATTGTTAGGTATATTGGTGCGGCCGGTGTTAGGGGCAACTTCTTGAAGTAATCTATCCGGGAAGTTGATACCGTTGCTGTTTCGTTCGAATTTAGTTTTTTGGGGTTAGAATGTTATATTGATGAATCGGAGGACATCATCTCCGATTATAAAGATGTCTTCGAAGATGTTCTCGATGTATATGTCTGTTTAGAATTCAAGTCCCTTGAATTAGATTTTTGCAGCCCTTATGATGCGATTTGAACCACGTAGTTCTTCCCAGTTCCTTCTCCTTCCTTTATTCTTCCTTATATCTTTTATTCTTTTTTCTTCATTTGTTCTAACTCGGTTTCAAGGCCGAGTTCTTTGGCAAGTTTTTCAGTGGTAATTGTTACAGAAGAACCTGTGTCTACTAAGGCTTCGAGTTTCTTTCCATTGACTTTGCACTTGACTTATATTCTGTTGTATGTCCTCACATAATTCTCTTCTCCATCTGGCATCTTCTGCTTTTTCTGTGACCGGATAATAAGGCGTGGATTTTTCATGTCATTAATTATTGAACAATTATGTTCAATTAAAAAATCCAAACCCAGTAAGGCAACTCGCTGCTAAGCATTATAGACATATATCTTAGTATCAAGTGAGAAGCCTTCCTGGAAATAAGGCTTGTCTTTAAGGATCCCTTTGAAGAAATTTGAGAAGATTGTAGTCTTCCAAGTGCCACTTGCTATGTCTAAGAACGCCATCGTATCTTTGCACTAAATATTCTTGCCCATTACAGCTTCCAAACCATAGATCCCCCTGAATGGATGCGTCACTAGGGAGAAAGGTGAGCCGGTGTCCACGATAAAATCTATAGTTTGGTTTCCCAACCGCACAGGAATAAACATTTTACGACAGTGGCGGTAAAGAGGGAGAGTCACCTCGCCGGATACTCCTTCCTCACACATCGTTGGTCCTGGTAAACTGTCCCGCTCTTGCTCCTAAAGTTTAGTTAGCACACGAGAAATAGAGCAAAGAGGAAACCATTTCACACCATACATGCTCATTATGAACTAATCTTCATATCCCTGATACAATTTTTATAGTTAGGGTGGAATATTTTTTTAATTAGGATGTAACAGGTTTTTATATCAGATGCAGTTAATTGTTGTAATTAATAGGGAGCAACAGTAAGTTGTGGAGGGCAGAGTACACGAGAGGTGACACGGACACTACAGCCGCCCTGGGCAGCACTGCCCACGGTAGATCCTGTTGTGGTAATTATGGAATACACTGTCTCTTCTACACTTGGAGGAGTCCAGGAGTGAGGAGGATAATACTTCGCTACGGCAGGAGGAAGGCCCACACATCTTTTATTCTACGCCAGATTGCCAGAAACGGGCCGTGTTGAATGCTTGTCATTACTTTCATACATTGTCCAAAACGACGTTACGAAGGAAACAAGGTTTCGACTACCTTGCATTGATGAGAACCCGTGCAAAGAAATGCAAAGTAAACCAGGTGATCATTAATATTGAAAATGATGATACATGGTGAAGAAAGTTCCCAGAGTAGAGCAGTTGGCGGGAATATTAACCTTAATAATAAGAAAGGGGCTGCGGAGAATACGGCTGCAGGTACACATCTCCCAGCAGATAATGTCTCACCCGGTGTAGGGAACCTCAGCAACAGGACCATTAGCGACGAGTACCATTGTGGAGAATACGGTGACATTTTCCTACAAAACTGTACATTAAAAATGCCTAAACAGTTTCTTGCACTACCCTCAATATTGTCACAATTGTCGGAACACCTGAAATTAATATGTATTTGATTAACTATCATGAGAGTTAACCACTGTACACAACTTGAATTACTGAAACTATCTTCAAAATATACAACCATCAACAATGTATCCATTCTCAATAAACATTCATCACTGTAACCATTGATTGTACACTTGACCATAATTACTGTAACCATTGATTGTACACTTGACCATAATTACTGTAACCATTGATTGTACACTTGACCATAATTACTGTAACCATTGATTGTACACTTGACCATAATTACTGTAACCATTGATTGTACACTTGACCATAATTACTGTAACCATTGATTGTACACTTGACCATAATTACTGTAACCAATGATTGTACACTTGACCATAATTACTGTAAACATTGATTATACACTTAACCATTGATTATACACTTGAAGATGGTTACTGTAACCATCTTCACTACACACTGTAATCATCACTGTAACCATCTTCACTACACACTGTCTCCATCACTGTAACCATCTTCACTACACACTGTAATCATCACTGTAACCATCTTTACACACTGTAATCATCACTGTAACCATCTTCACTACACACTGTTTTTATCACTGTAACCATCTTCACTACAAGCTGTCAAAGATTGAGGAAAGATGGACACGTTTGTAAGTACTTGCGTAACTGCTTCGTGAATCTATGTCCATGAACCCAACTCGAGCCCAACCGTGTCGAATACAGCTCACCGAAATTAGTTAATATATCTTAAAGAACGTGACACCAAATACGTAACTAATTAGACTGAAAATCACCTCATGGTTGGAAGAATATTCCAGGAAGTGCGTTTCTAAACTCTTGTTACTTAACATAAATTATATATAGCGTTTCAATGTTATCTGGGCTCCCAGTAAGCCCGATTGATGAGACTGAGACTTACGGCTGTCGGTTCGTACATCAATATTTCTTATGGCTTATGAATAACTTTTCTAGGCATAAAAAGTCTTTTTACTGCTCCAATGATAAGTACCATTATGCAACGCTGTGAGGTTAATAGGTTCCATA
Source organism: Procambarus virginalis (assembly GCA_020271785.1). NCBI lineage: Eukaryota > Metazoa > Arthropoda > Malacostraca > Decapoda > Cambaridae > Procambarus > Procambarus virginalis. Next base: position 5,368 of record WNGS01089595.1, read on the forward strand.
AATTCTGGCCCCCAAGTGCCAGGAGTGGCATTTAGGACTTCGCGTGTGATATTTAGAGCTACTTTGTTGCTCATATCAGTTGGAAGGACGTCATTAACAGAGCACCAGGCAAGTACTTCGTTAGAGGTGTGCACGAGGCCCATGTCACTGGCTCTTATTAATATTTTTTGGATGTCGAGGTCTTTCTCCACTACTCAGCTCTCCACATCTAATTAACTGCGACTGTCACACCCTGTTATAAACTACTTATATTAATTAAAGGCCCGGCCCTGCATTATGTAATTCCATGTTGGCCAAAGTTCTTAGGCTACAACTCTGGTCGGAATATTCTTTTACTGTCTTAAGGGGAATGTGGTTTTCACTTGAGCCAAATAGAATTCAAGGAGTAGGAAAACGGCTGAGTAGCAAGATGACAAAAAAGTTATTTTATAAAATAGAACTGATTAGACGTTGAGATACAAATCTAATCACACACTCAGACCTCGATACAGCACTCAGGAGAGTGAGAAAGATTGTGTAAATTTCTTATATAAATTTCACATATACATAAGCGTGGGTTTTATCCTGTATCACATCTGTGAGAAGACATTACCATTACTAATTCCCTATTTTTATTATTATATTTCGTTTTATTACTGCCATCAGCAGTCACATTAGTTATGACGGGAAAGCTTCTTCAAGTGGCAGCCATACTACATAACCACTTTTCACTGTTGATAATATTTAACCAGGCACAGCTTCATTGGGAATTGCTTTTGTTTATGGTCTCTTCGGAACTGCTGTCCGCGTAAGAGAATAACGTAAATGAAGTTCCAGAGAATTTAGTTATATTTGTCGCGATAGGCTGCTGTAAACAAATACAAGTGTTTGCTTACAAATACTTGTATTGTAAACAAATACAAGTTGTTCCTGTAGTGTTTCCCCACCACCTAAAGAGGTAACTACAGATGGTGCGTTTTTTTTAATGTGGTTTCCCCAAGAGGCCTAATCCACAGTTCTCAACTTGGAATTCATTAACTAGACTCCTCTTTTTATAACTGAATTTGTCGCCAGTGGAAATTACTTTCGATGATCTTCCACATCTTTTAGAAGGTACTGCAGCTGTTCTTTGTGCTTCGTAAGGTTGAAGCTGAAACATTAAGTAACAAAACAGTTCTTGCTGCGTTACTGACAAAATTCGTCGTTTCTTTATCTGTTGTAGACCCTGTTCTCTCATTCTGTTGGATATCTGCAACAACGGTCTGAAGGAACAACTTCTCAATGAATGAGAGACTCAACCCGGTGAGAAAATCTGCCAGTCTTCCTATTAAAATCATTAGCAATTTGGTCGAATGTAATTCGACCAACTGGTACCTCTGCAGTTTATCATCACAATGTTGAGGTTAGTATTGATACTTATCAGTTCTCAGTGCACGAGATGAGACTCAGACTATTTTGGTACATAGAAACTGACGGCATAACCAGAGATATGTTCTACTGCACACTGTTCCCGTTCCTTTACTTAAATACGAAAGTAATTGTACAATTGCTATGGCATAAATCACTTGTGTCAACCATCTAACTCGATCTAATGCACCAGATTAGCGGGAATATTTTCGTTCTGAAGGAACAATCTTTGGAAACTTCACAATAATATCCTCATTTTAGAAAATATTCGGCCCTGTGGTAAATTTTCTTCGGCTGCTTTGGCATTTTTGTCTTGTCAGTTTTCTACTTTTCCTTATAGCTTTTTAGAAATACCGGAAATATTTGAAATTATGAATATTCGGTCAGGTTCAAACCCCGTGGCATTTCTACATGACGCCTGATATAACAAATCTTAATTGTATTTTGTCAACAAACCTGGAGTCTCCTACTTTGCAAAGTTTTCCATTATTACACAGGTTGTTGCTAATATTGAAAGCAGGACTTACGCACACTGCTAGATTATCTTTACTAAGTTCAATCATACAGTCCATTACAGCTTCTGCAGTTTGTCCACCATTTCCAAAAATATATTTGGGTACAGCTAAGAAGCTTAGCCTTTACTTCACACCATACGTGAAGAGGGGTCTTTGTGAATCTCTCTTTTAGTGACTTGTTACGTCTTGCAATGTAAGTGTGTGAATGTGGTGTGTCGATTTTGAAGATTGCTTAATGTCGTGGGCAGTTTATGCTTAAAATATCTTTCTCGCGTCGTTTTCTGTTCAAAACGTCTCATATTTTTGTCCAAATAACCCGTTTTCTGTTCAAAACGTCTCATATTTTTGTCCAAATAACCCGTTTTCTGTTCAAAACGTCTCATATTTTTGTCCAAATAACCCGTTTTCTGTTCAAAACGTCTCATATTTTTTGTCCAAATAACCCGTTTTCTGTTCAAAACGTCTCATATTTTTGTCCAAATAACCCGTTTTCTGTTCAAAACGTCTCATATTTTTGTCCAAATAACCCGTTTTCTGTTCAAAACGTCTCATATTTTGTCCAAATAACCCGTTTTCTGTTCAAAACGTCTCATATTTTTGTCCAAATAACCCGTTTTCTGTTCAAAACGTCTCATATTTTTGTCCAAATAACCGTTTTCTGTTCAAAACGTCTCATATTTTTGTCCAAATAACCCGAAGCTGTTATTAAAAAAACAGCACTAGGCTCTCTCGTTTTCGTTCGATCTAGTAATACCAAATCAGGTACAACAATGGGCCTTGACTTATAATTGTCATTTATACTTTACAAGCGCAAGAATGGCCATTTAAATGAACTAGTTTCGTTGGATGTATGTACGAGTTGTCTCGTATGGGTGAATAAGAATTCTTTTTTTTTTTATATTATGTCCTAATGTTCTTATATTATTTCACTCGTGTACAAAGGACTTGGATTTGCCTGTTCATTACTACTACCACTACTTACGCTAGTCATCTGGATTTTCATAATGATTGGGTAGTAGACAGCCATCCGTCTCAGGAGACTATAGAGTTACACACTGGCTTGATACAGATTAAGATACATTTTACTGTACTGATTCAGCTTCGTCTTTTGCCTCGTCTTTCCCATTTTTTCAACTTAGAAAATGACACACTAACACCTATTTTTTTCGAATTCATTATCTTTTCTAATTGTTTATTTGTTTTATGTGAATTATTTTCATTCTTCCCCCCCCCTGCCCCCTCCTTTCTCCCTCTCTCCCATTTTTCTACCCTCTTCTACAATCTTTCTATCTCATTTGCAGTATTTTTCCAGCCAAATCCTGAACTGAGACTAAGAGATCACAGTGCTTCTCTGGTATTTTATTTTATCTTTTCTACTTTATGGTTTTGGAATTAATAATACCTTGGAAATCGGGGTTCGAACCTACTTAAAGTTTCCATAATAATTAGCCAATTAAACATTGCGCAAATTGCCCTAATCTGGCAGTGTGTGTTTTGCCTTTGCTCATCATTATAACTAATTATAACTAAGTTAATTCAGTTGTGGGGTAATGAATTTTTCTCAGAAAAAAAAATCAACATTTCTCCCCCACAAAATTTGTCTCTATTACTGGTCAAGCAAGCGCACACGCACACCCCCAAAACACACACACACACACACACACACACACACACACACACACACACACACACACACACACACACACACACCCACCCACCCACGTGTGAACAACTTAAGTAAGCTGGACACCAAGCCCATAACGTTCCAACACCTTCACAGTCTCCGTGCCAACCTAAGTCTTCAGTGAATGTGGTGTGTCATTTTTTGTTATGGCGATTAAATGGAGACTTATGAACCTGTGTGAGGAGTTTCCCCTACCCCCTAACCATCCCTCCCCCCCTCTCCCTAACCCTTCCCCCCCTCCCCCCTCCTCCACATGATTAGGAGGAAGCCGAGTCTCGGAAGAACAAAATATAAGCAGAGAGAAATCGGCGAAAACAATAAAATATTAATATTGAGCCGACTACCACATGATGATCTTGCAGTCTGTTGTGTTTACATATACTAGAGTAAGATGATGAATAGAATAATTGAAAAATATACTATACAACTAGAGCTGGTAATGATGAATAGCTAATATATACTCGTAATTATAATATGCTAAATTTTATATGAGGTGGACAATCAGGGAAAGCCTACAGGCAATCAAGTGTAGGTTATAAGCACTCGGGATGCATTTGCAGATATTAAAGTGTCGTCTGGATACGTTACTCTATTGACCTGATTAAAAAAGTAACGGAAAGCACTTTGGATAAGCTTGGGAAAGACCACAGAGTCACCACGTGCTTCCATTTATATATTATATATATATATATATATATATATATATATATATATATATACATTCCCTCCAATGCGTTATGTGTGATTTCCTCCGAGGCTATGGGTCCCCCTTCTTCCAGCCAGAGGTGGTACTCCCTTCTATATATATATATATATATATATATATATATATATATATATATATATATATATATATATATATATATTGTCGGGGTGTCACGGTTCTTGTTAGTGAAGGGTTAAAGCAACGGTAGGCTGGATCTCCTCTCCAGGTGGTTGCTCCGACAATAACCCTTACTCACCGTCGTTCTACGGGTCTTTCCTCGATCCTCTAGGCTCCACTGCACGCCCCGGAGAGTACCCCAGTCGATCTCACAACCGGCCTTAAGTTGCAAGTTGAGTGGAGGCACAGATCGTTCCCTCAATCTGTGGCCCGCCCCGACACAGAACTCTTACACAGCCTTCAAGGTCGCCAACTGGTGTTTTTAGGTGTCCAGTAACACTGCAGTGGTGAGGTGTAATTGTGGTAAGAGCAATTTCAAATAGTGTGGTCTCAGGCAAGTCACTCTGTTTTACTTCCTTACACGGCCACAAGATAAATGGAGGGGATGATATCAAACACCAAAGAGTTTTGGTATTTTACTTAAAAGACAACGATAAATATATATGCATCAATGTATCAGGAACAATGTATGACAACTGCTCAATCCGTAGCAGAATAATCTGGAGCGCACCGATATGGCAACATCCGGCAGCCCCTGCGTCACCTGTCAGATATCAGCTGACCGGGGCCCTCGCGACCGTAGAACAGACTAGTACTTGTTTTCTAATTCTATCACGATCCCCGTTTATTTAACTTTTCGCAAAACACTGTATTTAACATTCACATGGCATACTTATGATTTCACTGGGTTGCGATACACCACTTCACTGGTCTCACCATTAATATCTTATTCACACTGCACTCACAGTGACTTTTCACCGTACCAAAAGATTACTCTATTCTTAATAATATTTACTGTGAATGCACTCGCTTGATCACTGAACTTATCTTTAAATCTATACTTTCTCTTAAAGATTTATCACTGGCAATCACTTCACGTATGTGATACTATTCAGTACACAGGCATGTACATAGATAACTCAGTAATCAAATTACAGGCATATATATATATATAAATCATGGAGATCAATACACAGGCATTTATATCAATATATCATGGAGATCAACACACTGGCATTTATATCAATAAATCATAGAGATCAACACACAGGCATTTATATCAATAGATCTTCGAGATCAATACACAGGCATTTGTCAATAAATTCTAGGCTCATAGCCTAACACCAATATCTGGTTCACTACTAATATATATAATAATAATAATCACAGGAAATGAATTAGTCACAGTAAATTCCTTAATGAATCTTGGTGCTTGCACACACCCACACATAGATATATATGTAAACTAATACTGTGAGCGCTCTGGGTAGCCTCACCACACACTGTGCTCTCTGTGACTTAGACTCAGGTGAGACTTGCTCACGACATATAAAATATCCTGACAAGAAAATATATATATAGCTGACTAAAGGGGAAATGGGAGGGTAACTGTAAACACCTACTTCACCTATCCTAGGATGACAGTTGGGTTGTAGCTCCTGGTCCAGGCTCTCGCCTCGTACACCCTCCAGAAACACAAGCCCACGCCTTAGGATGTCGCGTCTCGCCGCTTTCTGTACACTGCAGGTCCGTGCTCCTTCCTCTACAGTACGTCGCAGGGTTGAAGTCGGTCTCCTGGCCGTCAACTTTCCTCCCAACTACGGCAGCCAGCCTACGTCTCGGCGGTCGTCGCACGTTTCCCAATTAGTCCTTGTCACTGTACTCCCAGAGGAACTGCCTCTCACCACTACGAAGTCACTGTGAAGTTATCAGCCGTCCCAGACGATACTGCTTAAGCTCCACACGCACAGCACCCGACTTCAGAGCACTTGAAGCTCACAACACTGTCAATTCCCTCGTCGTCTAGATATGTTACTAGGTATTTGGGAAGACTTCTCGACGTGCTTGCATCCAACTGTTGACTCGTAGGGTTCCACAAAGGTATGGTTACTGTCAAACTTGACAGGATCGTCGATCACACGTTCAACCAAGTTGACAAGGTGGTCAACTCGATTCACTCACGGTGGATTGGCCCGGCCACTAAGCTGTCTCTTATACTGGTGAACTGCCAAGGACGTCACACACGACGATGCCTGGCCCACTTCTTGCAACGCACCTGTTCCGGAGCACTTGTTGCTCAATATTCTGTCAATTCCTATCTGAGCCACATCGGGGTTGCAGGAAGACCTCACAGAGTGCGCGCTAACAACTGGAGACGCTTACATCCACCGGAGCTCGGTAATCCGTCACTCAAACAGGATGATCGATCGCACGTCCTGCCTCTTGGACGTGTCGTGAAAGACTGATCGCGCCAAGGCGCCGCCACGGCTGGACTCCCCCTGCCTATGTGACGTCACTTTTTCCAAAGTCGGTTTTCATTGGCTCCCAGTGCCACGTCGCTGACGGTGACCAATCTGGCACCACTGACGTCACACAGTTTTGGCGGGAGAACAGACTCGCCAGCGCCATTTTGGCTCCCTAAAGGGCCTATCCCACAGGCCAAAATGTTCTTCTTTCACAAATTTCTCGGCTCTTCGAGAATACTACTCTCTCCCACATATGTTCAATTGATGCCTGCAATGTAGAGAACGCTCGGGAATAGTGGACATGACTCTTACAGCAGGCGTGGGAGAATTAGAAGGGGGGGAACACCGTCACAAATACATATATATATATATATATATATATATATATATATTATATATATATATATATATATATATATATATATATGTCGTCAGACCAATGTCGTCTATGCTTTCAAATGCTCACTTGGGGACTGTAAGCCTCAAAGAACTCAGTATATAGGCAAGAACACAACATCTCTTTCCAGGCGATTAACGATGCATAAGCAACAGGGCTCTATCAAAGAACATATAATCTCTTCCCACAACCAGACCATCACCAGAGAAGTCTTAACAAAAAATACGGAAATCATCGATAGATACAGCGATAGCAGGCGGCTTGGTATCTGCGAGGCTCTACACATTAAGAAGTCAACACCAGCAATCAACAGCCAATTAATGCACAATTATATTCTACCCACTTCAACACTCTTCTCCAATATAGAAGCATCAAGAAATATGGGCCAATAGGCCCTCTGCAGTTACTTCCATTCTTCCCTATAGCTTATACCCCGTTATTTCGTGTTCTGGCTTGTGTTGAAAGTTTGTTTTCACCTCATCCAAAACTATTGTAACATATCACCTCACCGAAATGAAGGTATAAAATAAAAGCTGTTTAAACTCTGTTTAGTGTTAGTTGTGTGTGTGTAACCTAAAGTCTTTGAAAATGTAATAAGTTATTACGAAACGCGTTCTAGCGTCGCGTCAGACTAGAAATAAAAATGAATTTTGGAGAACTGATTTTTCAATTACCACCGATAGTGAAAAGAAACATAAGAAATATAGAGAAAATTCGTGTTAGAATTATTAATCTTACTTTTTCGGTCATAATATATATATATATATATATATATATATATATATATATATATATATATATATATATATATATATATATATATATATTAAACCTAGTAGGGGTACCACCTCTGGTGCAAGTGTAGGGACCCATAGCCTTGGAGAAGAAAATAAAGAGTACTCAGAGAAGACCATGTGGATCCTCACTGAACACTTTGATATTTTCTTCTCCTACCACTCCTATTCTTTTGGTATGTGTGTATATTTATCTAACTTTATTTGAAAATGTCATTACACAAAAAGTTACAATATTGATTACATGCAGGGTACAAGGCTGCTTGTCACAAGTTGAATAGCTCCTCCAGCTCCTCAGATGGTGGGCAGGAACCATGGATGCAGTGAGCATTTCCTCTCTGGATTGCCACACTAAGGCGCTGAAAAAGAAAACTGGCAGCTCTAGGGTCTCTAGTTGTTTCGATTAGCTTAGACCCCAACTCCTTCAAAAAGCTAGCAGCACTTTTACCCCAGGCACCAAGTGTCTCTGAGGCAATGGGGACAAAATTGTAGTGGTGCTCAAGGTCTCTGTATTTACGTGACTCGCCCACTTCCCGGTGATTGGCAGCTCCTCCTGCTTGTGTAGCACTGAAGTCAACATAGGTATTGGCTAAAGTTGAAACGCAAGTGTAGTCCCACACCAACTGTCTACCATTCTTCCAGGGGTTCACCGTGATTCCGTCTGGGCGACCGACAGGCTCATCAGAGTTGCGGGACATTAGGTAACGGGCTCTCTCTCTGCTGGACAACCGGCTGTGGTAAGGCTTCTCTTAATAATGTCATTGACCTCGCCGTGTCTTGCATGCCATCCTCCTGTCCTTTGGCAGAGAAGGCCATGCCGTCCGTACCTGTCGGCCTCTGCCTCGCCGCAAATACACCTGTATTCGGTGTGGATTGGGGCAGCGAGGCGGAGAGCCACGGCAATTCGGAGGGCCTGCGGTGTGAGACGGGTGCCGGTTGCTGACATTGGGGTTGCTAATAGGAAATCACCTGCATGGGGAGCTGCTACAGCTCTAAGTCGGGCAGTGTCATGTGGTGTTGTCGCAGCTTCTAGCAAAGTCGCAGCTTCTTGGTCGGCAATGGGGCGATCCCAGCTGGATTGCTTATGGGCTTCAGAAGGCGGTGGTTGGGGTGCTGGTCCTGCGAGAGAGACCCATTTGGTTGTGCAGTCTGTGAAGCTGGGATCATGTACCCCTGCCTGTTGAACTAGGTGCTCAGGTAGGATTTCCTTCACCAAGTTGTCAGACCCCACTGAAGAGGACAGGAACGCTGGTACAGCAATTTGTGTTGCTGTGCGCACGCCAAGGCCCCCGAGTCTGACAGGAAGGGAGGCCTGTTTCCACTGTGAGTCGCTGAGGGAAAGATTGAGGGCTTTTTCTAGTGTTGATTTCAGCAAGCTGTCGTACTCTTCTAATTTAATATTGTTGAAAGATGGCGAACATCTTAGAAAGTAGGTCAGCCTGGGGAGGGACAAGCATCTGGTGATGAGGTAAAGTGCATCATGGCATCGATGTCTTCAATCCTCTCGTTCATTCTCTTCAGGTCAGTGATCTTCTTACCAAGGACCTCGTCGATGGCATTCCTTCCAAGAGGAGCACCTAGGAGTGTGCTGTCCTCAGGGTTGGTTGTATGAATGTCAGGCAAAACAACCTTTATTTGCTCTATTATGTGCTGGTTGGTGGAGGTTATTTCGCACTTGGAAGGTTCAGGGTGAGGCCTAGGCTTGCTCCTTGCTCCTGAATTATTCTTATGTCGTCCAAGAGTGAGTCTGGGGAGCCGGCTAGAGTACCATCGTCCAAAAACCAAATGTTGAGCTCACTGGACAGGTTATCGGTGACTTCCTTGATGACTAGGCAGAAAAGAAAAGGAGCAAGGGGGTCACCCTGTTGGACACCTTCTTGTGATTCAATTTCATGTTCCCCAAAAAGCAGAGTTAGATTCTTGCTGTAGCATGAGTTTACAAACGGGTAGAGGGAAGGAAAAAGGCGATGAACCGCATTGAGTACTGCATCCCTTCTAACCAGATTGAAAGCATTTTTGAAGTCCAGCTTTATCAGAGCTTTTTCATCCGTAATGTTGGCAATGTAGGCTCTAGCTGCATGAGCCGCTGCCTCACACCCTTGGGGAATGCCAAACCCAAGCTGTTTTGGCTTCAGCATGTCGGCTGCTGCCTGACTAACTGCTCGAGCAGCAGCCTTAGCGACGAGACGCCGGAGTGAATTGCCCACAGCTATCGGTCTGATTCCTCCATCTTTTTTCCTCAGGGCACAGAGGGTAGCGCCAAAAAAGAGAGGCCGTATGGTCTCTGGTATGTTGCCAGCTAGACATGTGTTGGCGAATCTAGTTAGTTCCATCAGGAGGCCCTGTGCAATGTCTCCCAGTGCAGGGTTGAGCATTTGTTTGATGTGGTTGGGTCTTAGTCCTGTGAACCTTTATCTGGTGGGAAGGATAAAGCTGCTTTATGCATCATGGATTCGAGCACACACACGGGTTCTGCTCTGGTGACACTGACTAGGGGAACACTGTCGTCACGAGGAGCTCTGGGTGGGTGTTTTTCCCTCAGGGCTTGTGCTGTATCGGCATCCCTGGTGGCAACTGTGTCTTCACTGGTGATGACTCTGATTGCCCCTATTGTGTTGCCTTCTTCTATTTTCTTGCTGACTGTTGCTCTGATTTTGGATGCCTCGTTCTGCTGTTGATACCTTTCCTGCGGTGGTGTTTTTGGCACGGGTGGGGAGGGGTGCCTGGTTGTCCTCTCTAGAAAAACTATTTATAGCCATAATGACTGAGGAAGCTAGTGATTTGTCTCTCCTTGCAGGGACAGCTAGGCATATGTTTCCAAACAGGAGAAGGTTGCGCCATGCTTGGATGGTTCCGGGGGAGTCATTGACCTTTTTCAAGAGGCTGGATAGTTTGGCTGCTGCCTGGGGCCGGGCAGCTTTGGGGATGTGCTGCAAGGTTCCAACCGATGTTGCTTTGATGGCTTCTAGTAGATTCTCAGTCGATATGAAGCTGTTGGAGGTGTTTTCCCTGACTGCTGGAGTGGGGCCTTGATTGATACCCTCTTTGGGAGGGCGCCACATACCCGGACAATCGGTTCCGTTGTGAGCATGCTTGCGCACATCTCCGTTACGCTTGAGTCTCCACACCTTGTCGCACACTTGGCATGTGCCGTACCTGTCGTCGCTTGATGGCTCCTCTTGGCTGAGAGAAGCCTGGCTGTCAGTCGTGACCTGCGACATCGGCGGGCGCTGGGCGGACGTAGCGTGAGGGGGTGGACACAGGGAGGTGGCGGTCGCGGTTGGGGTGGGGCAGGGGGGGTGACTCGTGGGCTGGGTGACGTACACACTAGCGGGTATGGGGAGGGGGGGGGGGTCATAGGGGTGACACTAACGCGTTTGTATAATTTCGTGATATATCACTGCACAATATCATACACTTGTAATCTGGTTCACTGTGGACTCGATGATGCACTTGTAACACGATATCTGTTTCCCGAGAGCCGAGGTATCTATTTTTCAGGGATATTTTCATAAACACTTACACACGGGTCACCCCCCTCGACTGACCGCACAACAACACCCCATCCCCCCACCCCCACCACCATAACCGAGGGAGCCCCTCAGGGCGCCCTTGTTGGCCCTCACTGCAGTTCAGACGATTCCACACTGCCAATCCACTTGTTTGATTGTTTTTGGTTGCGATAGTTCACCCTGGACACTTCCCGCCACTCTCACACCTTCCCAGGGTTCACACTGCACACTGTTGAGTCTGGGCCCCGTGAGGTCAGGATGTCACAAGATAATGGCACATGGCCGGCAGAGCCTCCTCCCAGCGTCCGTTCCCTGTTGCGCCCACAGGGTATATTGGTCTGATTATGTATATCTGATTATGTATCACATAATATATATATATATAATATAATATATATATATAATATATTATATATATATATTATATATAATAATATATATATATATATATATTATGTGATACATATATATATATATATATAATATATTTTATGTATCACATAATATATATATATATAATTATATCTAACTATAAATATATATATATATATATATATATATAATAATATATATAATATATATATATATTAATAACTTATCTTGTGACATCCTGGCATATATTATATATATATATATATATAATTATATATATGATATATATATATATATATATATATATATATATATATATTATGCAAACAAGCCTGAATGGTCCCCAGACTAGATAATATTATATATCGATCATATATATATATATATATTATTATATATATATATATATATATATATATATGAATTCTTCGCATATAGTCCTGGGGACCATCAGGCTTGTTCGCATATTATATATATATAATATATAATATATATATATATATATAATATATATATATTATATATAATTATATATATATTGTCACGGGGGGGGGGGGTGGGCCGGGGCTCTGCTAGCACTCGGCTGCTAGGGGCTCAAAGGCCGAATGCTCAGCCCCTCCGACTCCGGATTCACCGGAGTCTCCTTCGTCCCACAGGAGAGGACCAGCAATGCCCACCTCCGCAGGTCTTTGCTTCCACCACTGAAGGGGTGCCACTGACTCACCCTGGAAGCCCTTCAGTCAACCACGGGGAAACTGCTATCAGCAATTCCGGCCTAGACCCGTGGAGGAGTGAAGGAAGACTCAGGCTTACCTTATAACAACAACCTCCCTGAGTCTTGCCTGCCAGACAAAAAGGTTGCAGGAACTCCTTTCCCGCCTGTCTTCTATATCTTCTTCTCAACAAGGTCACCAGCTGTGTTATTATATCTGCACCCCAGCAATGCAGTTCAGTGAGTGTATTATATATATTGTTTGTTGCCAGAGTGTTGCTACTCCCAAGATCTACTATTGGACTGTCGGCCCAGGGTACTCTCCCTTGAAGGTTCGTGTGGCTTTACCTCTCTCTAGCCACCACGTTATTAGTTACCACCATTCAGGCACTAGTACTGATCGGATGGCTAAGGGTACACCTTTATATCAGTCTGTGCTGTGTGCCACTCCCTAGGCAATAAGAAATTCTATAGGGAACGTGATGTTCCCTAGATGGTACTATGGTAACCCTTGTGTATGCTCAATAGAGAAATTTTGCAATGGAGGCACACTTAAACACAATAATAAAATGTGTGAATTTACTGACACGAATTACATGATCACACATATGATTACAAGTGATACAAGAAAATGAAAATAATAATAATAACTCTGGAGATTGTCAGCCACTCTTCTCTCACGTTCTCCAGGCTCCTTCAACTGGGCAGATAGACAGGAGTCACACACTCTCTCACAGAAGGGCCTCTTCACCACGTCGGCACCTCTTCTTCACTGTCCTGCCGTCCACACACACTGTCCTCTCTGACAGTCCTGGACATAAGCTGCCCTGCAGCCTATTCTGCTACTAAAGTATTAATGTCCTATTGCCACATATATAAGTGAATATTATGGCCTATCTAGCCTACTCTCACAAAGGGGGAATGGGAGGGAAAATGATCTACCTTAACATTCCTGGCTCACGACGCCTGTCCCTTGATGGTGTGAGGGTCCCACTCTTCCTGAGTCGATCCTTGGCGATCCAGGAACGTTCCCACAGGTCCTCAGGTGTCGTGAAGCCTTCGCGTCGTCGCCGTACCAATCCCTGAGATTCAGCTATCCCAATCTTGGTTCACCAATGGGCGCTGAGCTAATCACCATATTCACACACACGTTCCTTCCACAAAGCGTTGCTCCTCGTCCTAGGAACGGTGTCGTCCCTCTAACACCCTCAGTGGATGTGACCCGGTCACAGCTAATCCTGCCTGCCACACCTCCCAGGCCCTCAATGTCCAGCGTCGCCGCCCAGCGTCGCCGCCCAGCGTCGCCGCCGACAATTTTCCGAGTTTGGCACTTCTCTGCTCAATGAACTCGGTTCCTTTTCGCTTCCCAGAAGCGCGGGGTCTCCAATATATTAGGTGGGCTGCGATGGCTAGCTCTAATCCACTGAGAAAGGCCTGTAGAGCCTCCAATCATTGAGAGTTGACCGAGATGCATCCTACCGCTTCCACTACCAGGCCAACTCTGACGTTGGCGCCGCCCGGGGCACTTGGTGACGTCACGGCGGGCTCTGATTTATCGCCCGTGACCCAAGCCACCCAATCCGCACACGGCTAGCGTTTTCTATAACACGGCGGATCTGCAGGTAGGGTTACTATTTCATTTGTATCCGGGCGCCTCTTTCCCCTTACCTACAGACTTATAATGTAAGTTTCTCCCCTTAACTGGCGGCCGATCTGGTCGCCACACATACCAACAGACTTCCCTGTACCTCAGAGAAACAGTAGGGAGAGTCGATATGACTCTTACAGCAGGCCAACGAAAGAGATAGGAGAGGGCACCGTAACAATATATATATATATATATATATATATATATATATATTATATATATATATATATATATATATATATATATATATATATATATATATATATATCGTCCGGCATCTCGTCGCAAAGGCAGCTGCAAGAACAGTTAGTGATGCAGCGGCCAACATGCTGAAGCCAAAACAGCTTGGGTTTGGCATTCCACAAGGGTGTGAGGCGGCAGCCCATGCAGCTCGAGCCTTCATCGCCAACATCACAGACGAAAAGGCCCTTATCAAGCTAGATTTCAAAAATGCCTTCAATTTGGTGCGGCGGGATGCTGTACTCCTTCGTGCGTTCATAGTCATTTCCCTTCCCTCTACCCTTTCGTACATTCATGCTACAGTATGGATCTTGAGCTACTTTTTGGCGAACATGAAATTGACTCGCGGGAAGGCGTCCAACAGGTGACCCCCCTTGCTCCTCTCCTTTTCTGCTTAGTCATCAACAAGTCACAGAGGTCCTGTCCAGCGAGCTTAACATCTGGTTCTTGGATGATGGTACCCTAGCTGGTTCCCAAGACTGCCTCCTGAGGACAAAAAAAAATCCAGGAGCAGGTGCAGTTTTAGGCCTCACCCTGAACCCTTCTAAATGTGAATAATATGTTCCAACCAGGGCATCGTAGAGAGAATAGAGGGTCTCTGCCAAACATCCATAAAACTAAACCTGAAGACAGCACACTCCTAGGAGCTCCCCTGGGGTTGAAAGCCATCGATGAGGTCCGTGATAAGAAAATCGCCGACCTTAAGAGGATGGATGGGAGGATTGAGGATATTGATGCTCATGATGCACTCTACCTCATCACCAGATGTCTGTCCCTCCCCAGGTTAACCTACTTTCTGAGGTGTTCACCATCTTACAGTAGCCAAAACTAAGTGAGTATGACCGGTTACTGAAATCAATGCTAGAAAAAGCCCTTAACCTCTCTCTTGATGACCTGCAGTGGAAACAAGCCTCTCTTCCCGTAAGACTTGGGGGCCTCGGAGTTCGAACAGCAACGCAAATCGCTGTTCCAGCCTTCCTGTCCTCCTTATCAGCATCCGACGACCTTGTGAAGGAAATTCTACCTGCCACTTACATCAGCTGGCAGGTGTACATGATCCCAATTTTATACGCTGTGCCACAGAGTGGGCCTCTCGTGCAGGCCCATCACCTCAACCACCATCCCCAAAAGCCCACAGCAATCCAGCTGGGATGGCCCCATTGTAACAAAGTTGCTGCTGCAGAGTGCCTGGATGCTGCATCAA
>WNGS01089596.1:0-17960 GCA_020271785.1 Procambarus virginalis
ACAGACAAATTGAATATCAAGTCAGTGGAGATCAAACAATCACCTCTAACCATGAGAAAACTACTCTCCATGTCAGCAAGCCATTTGACCCTTTAGGCCTACTCAGTCCTATACTAATTAAGGGTAAACTCCTTATGCAGGAGTGCTGGCAAAGGAATTTGAGGTGGGATGAAACGTTGCCGGAGGATCTCCAAGAAAAATGGCAGCAGTTGATTCCTGATTACAACAAACTTAGTATTCTACAGTTTCCTCGAAATACCTTAGGACTAAATTCACCCACAAATTTACATGTATTCTGCGATGCTTCAGGCAAAGCGTATGGCTCAGTAGCCTATCTAGTTAATACTCAACAATCATTTTTGCTTACATCTAAGGCAAGGGTAGCCCCGATTAAAAGGAGGTCACTACCCAAATGGAATTAACTGCCTTATTAGTAGGTGTAAGACTGGCCCATTGCCTGATCAAAACCCTCAGTAATGTTCACCTTGGTGAAATAGTAGTGTGGTCGGACAATGAAGCAGTATTGCAGTGGGTAAAAAATGACAACAACAAAACTCCCTATGTCAGCAATAGAGTAAGGGAAATTCGTGAACTGTCTGCTGGTTATAAATTAAGACATGTCCCAACCAAGGACAATCCAGCTGACTATTTATCCAGAGGTTTGACTTTAAAGCAATTAGTTAAAACCGAGATGTGGTTTAATGGACCCCAATGGCTAGTTAGTGGTCAGTGGCCCCAACAGAAGCCGCAAGTCATTGTGACCAATATCACTACCCCTGTTGTGGATCCAGAACCCCCTCGAATTTTAGCTATCAATCCTCATCGCTATTCCAGTTTAAGCAAATTACTAAGAGTTACAGAAATGGTATTTGATTTCATCAACAAGATGGGGATCAAGTATCGATTTCCTAGTTCCATCAAATATTGGGTCAAACAAGCTCAACAAGAGACTTATGGGAAGGAATATGAACATCTCCCAGAAAGGTTGAGTAAGTCTCTGGGCATTTGGCTTGACTCAGACAACTATAACATTTTGAGATGCGGCGGACGTCTGCTTCATGCAGAAATAAATTTAGATACGAAGAATCCTATACTTCTTCCACGTCACCACATCATTACTAAACTCATAGTTTTACATTACCATGAGCATAATACATTGCATGGTGGAGTATTAGATACTCTTACTGAAATCAGACAACGTTTTTGGCTTCCCCAAGGTCGCCAAACTGTTAAATCTTTAATCAAGTCTTGTATAATCTGCAAGAGATATGATGCTCGAGTGTGTCCTTATCCAGGTCCACCGCCCCTACCTAAGGAGCGAGTCGTTCACCTTCGTCCCTTTGAAACCACAGGTGTCGACTATACAGGAGCACTAATTTTAACAGGCACACCGGACAAGATTCCAGTGAAAGCCTACATTTGCCTTTTCACGTGTGCTACCACACGCGGAGTACATTTAGAAGTCACTTCTGACATGAGTGCAGAAGCCTTTCTGCAAGCCTTTCGCAGATTTGCTGCACGAAGATCTTGCCCAAAATTAATGATCTCGGATAATGGATCTAACTTCGTGGCAGGAGAAGCTTGCTTACAAGAAATATGGAACCATCCAGAAGTACACTCTGTGCTCAAACAGAGACAATGCTATTGGAAATTTATTCCTCCAAGAGCACCATGGCATGGCGGTTTTTACGAAAGAATGGTGGGAACTGTTAAGAAATGCCTAAGAAAAACCTTACACAGGCAGAAAATTAATCTCACCGAGTTACAGACCCTTGTCGTGGAAATTGAAGCACGAGTCAACAACAGACCTCTAACCTACTTAACAGAAGATTTCTCCCAAAGAGAACCCCTAAGCCCCTCTCATTTGATTCATGGTGGTCTTCTGAGCCCTCTAATATCTCTAGGAGACGAGGATCCAGCTGACCCTTCGTGTGTCAAAGCAAGTGACTTAGTGGAGAGTTATAGACATCTTTCAAGAGTAATAGAGAAGTGGAATGAGGTCTGGACACGTGAATATTTAACTGCTTTAAGAGAATATCATTATGGAGCTGCAAGCCCATACAATAAAGTTCAACTTAAACCAGGTGATCTTGTCCTAGTAGACAGTGATGGACCCAGGTCAGATTGGCCTATAGGTAAAATTGTTGATATCCATCCTGACCGCCATGGTGTATTACGAATTGTTAAAGTTCAGTGTCGAGGCACTACTACCTTGAAAACACTAGAGAAATTAGTACCTTTAGAGTTAGCAGAACACGAGTGTTCTACAGATATACCTGTAACCCAAGTTTCAGAGAACAATGATTCTACTCAACCGAGCACAAGACCATCAAGAGTCGCTGCTCAGAACTGCAAACAGAAACTTAAACAATATTTTGATTCAATTCAAGAGTAGATAACTTATCATTTAAACTTGAGGTGACCATACTGATGCAGTGATGAGTTGATGTCCAGTAATTAGTTACGAGTCATAGTGACCTTGGACAGTAGCCTCACTGTATTGATGAGGTCTCCTTAATCTTAAATGATCCAACTATTCATAATTATTTTGTTAGTTTCCTTCTGTATCTTACAAAGGAATTATTCAATAATTTTCAATGTTTATTTACGTCCCCATGTTGACTTAGTCATCTACCACAGATTCGGGACATTCGTTAGGTACGTACTAACCTACTAACCCATGAATATAACTTCAGGATAGAGAAACAGGTGTACGTTAGTACAAATACCTGAACTACGACCCGAGTTTTCTCTCCCCGGAGTTATGTTGGAAATAACCAACAGTTTATACATCATTGTATTTATATAACCAAAGTAGTTACTAAAATTACTAACTTATAAATTTAATCATTATCATGATTTATTCATTGCCAAATTCTTCCTAGTACGTGAGGAACAACAGGCAGCAACATGAATTTTCTCCACATTTAGTTGGATTTATAACAAGAGTCCAGTTTATCATTTCATTTACTAAAAATAGTTAACTTTGATTTGTAGTATACTATTACTTACTGGAGCTCCCTTATTTAACTAACATTTAAACATTCTAGAGGAAATTACTTGATGCAAATGATTTACTTTAATTTCCTCGATTGGCTGCACAACTTTTAGTAAGCCAATTTATGTTACTAGAACTTCTATTTATCACAGAAGAATTTAATGTGATATTAATACTTGCTATTACCTCTTCCTTCCTTAGTCAATTGCAATAAATACATATTCATTTACGCTCGAAAGCCGCGCATGCGCAATAAGGAGCAGGAGGAAGAAGGGAGAGCGTCACTTGACACGTGAACGAGAGCACGGACGCCATTAACAGCGTGTAGCAGAGCTGTTTCGACCTATTTATTTCGCTCCCACGATCAGTTGAGCGGTGCCGCGTTATCTGGCACAACATAGCCGTGTCATAGACTAGTATACGAGCAACTCTAGAGTCAACGTCTTTCAAGCAGCAGCAGGAGGACGAAGAGTTGCTCAAGTCTTCACACCAACGACACGAGGCTCGGCTGCTAAGTTTACCCTTTTTGTTATTATGTGGCCACTTTTAACATTTAGGTAGGCAGTCGTTAGGCCGAATGCAAACCAACAAAATATAGTACGTGTCTTTATTAAATTTGCCATCTAATTATATGATTATCAGTTTATTTCTATGATACAAATTGTTCAGACATTAGCTGATAATTTACTACCGTCATCCTCATGATTTAGGATTTAAATGTAATTACCTATTGTGTAGAAGATTTCTACAATGTAATTGCCTTTCAGTACCAAGGCGACTTCAACCGAGGTGCTAGGCTTCCCCACCGTTCCGTGCAACAATTTACCCTATGCAACACGTCGTCGGTGGAGCGTAGCAACTGATTACTTCTAGATTCACAGCTAAGCTGTCCATTTTCATCAGTAGCAATAACTCCATAGTTACAGTAGTGATCTCCTAAAGAGATCAATGATACTAACCCTTTGATTTACTGATGTTGCTCAACATTTCAGTAGTATATTGAGGTGCATTTACCTCCATCAATATTATATTCTATATTTTTACTCACACATTTGATTTACTCTGGTGAAGAACCAGCACCAGAATAATGCTAGGGATGTATTAATCTTTTAGCATGTAACCCCCCAATTTTGTGTAGTGAATTTGACTCCATTCATATAATCATTACAGTTTTACCAAGATCCATAGGACACTAGTTCCTAAGATCAGTTTTTTCCATTGTCTCTTTGTTTTCCACTTTTTCTCAAAAAGTGGTGGTCCTTCATAGCTATCGAAGTATATATATTTACATTTATTTAATTATTAGTTACTAGGTCTCAGAGCCTTAAACAAGTTATTATTATTGGAGTCAGGTTTTCCCCACATATGTGGACAGGTTTTCACCCCTGGTGGTGGAAGCCTGGCGGTTTGCTCCCGCTTTTCCTTTTTCTTTTGGACTCATGCTTAACTGCCAAGAGCAGCCTTAAAACTTGTAGTCCACCTCCTAAGGGAGGTAGGCGTAGAAAAAAATCTCACACACAGTCCAGACATTTAACGACGGTCTAGTACAAAGCATTCAGATGTTCACTGACCCTTTAGGTCGGCTCCTGCATCATTTAATAGCCAGAACGATACGAAAGGTAATAAACACCATGCCTATTACAATGACCCCAAACTGCGTACTTTGAAACGCACTGCCAGACGAGTTGGGCTTGCATATAGGGAAACACGTACGCCAGCAATGCTCAAGCTCTTTCAGAAAGCCTTAGCCAAGGCGAGGGAGCGCATGACAGAGCTCAGGCAAGATAACTGGGAAACTTTTGTTAACAGTCTCAACTCTCACACCCCCCTCAGCCAGGCATGGAAGGATATTAAAAGAATTAAATGCAATAAGATAGGCCAAGTAGCACACCCTCACCCTCTACACAGAGCAAACGAGTTAGTCGATGCTGGGGCAACCACCTCTAGCTTCAATAATCTTCCCCCAGACACACAGTTCAGATTAAATTCTGCTTACGGAGATCGAGAAAGGCTCGTTGACTTCATGCTCCACAAGGAAGATGAATGCAACGTACCATTCACTGAGTTTGAATTACTCGCGGCCCTAAACAAAGGTAAAGCCACATCTCCCGGTGAAGATGGTATCACTTATGACATATTGCGTCTGCTCCCTTTAGTACCAGGGAATCCCCTGCTTGAGCTGTATAATATGAGCTATGTTACTGGGGAAATTCCTATCTCTTGGACCAACAGTATAATCATTCCAATTCCCAAGCCAAATCAAGAGAATGCTTTCTGCTCAATTTCCTTTACTAGCTGCATTTGTAAAACATTCGAGAGAATGGTCCTAAACCGTCTCTATAGAATAAGAACCATGCTATCCCCCCAGATATATGGCTTCATGCATGGAAGGAGTGTGCATCATTGCATAACCACCTTTCTTACCCTGCACACTGAAAAGTCATATACCACCTTCCTAGATCTCAAGTTTGTCTTTGATATTGCAAATAGACTTGTTATCTTGAGTGAGCTTGCAAGAATGAATATTGGTGGTCGTCTTAGTTGGATCAGGGGTTACTTATCCAACAGGAAGTCATCTGTATTTTTCCAGGGGCATAGAAGTGTAACAAAAGACTTTGAACTAGGTACCCCGCAGGGATTGATTTTTGTTGCCTCCGGAGGCGGCTAGTTTATTGTTCACCCCATACCTATCCTGTGAGCGGTAGCGCAAAAAGCATTACAGAGGGCACAAAAGGTCTTTATCAGACATCATCTTAGATTATTACATAAACAGTTTCATCTATCCTTCACACCTTGTAGTTACAATGTCAGCTAGTTACAGAGAAAGTGCTATTTCAAGAGCTATATATTTACAGTAAGTCATTATACATTAATGGTAGGTCTTATCGCTAATACATAATAGTTTGACCAATGGATATAGTCATAGGGTAGCTTCTGTTTATTATTAGTCTTCACAATACACTACTTGTTTCTTCATCTCATATGTCGTTTATCTTCTGGAAACGAAATATGGATACAGTGCAAGGATTTCAGGTAATTTATCCATGGTAATAAGATAGGTTGCCATACCATACAGAGTGAGCTTAGATTTATCTCTAAATGGCTCAAATTTACTACAATCCAAGATATAGTGTTCGAGTGTGTCCCTGTCTTTGTCCACACACTTTACACTTTACTTCATCTAGATCCCTATACAAGCCGAACTGCCAGAGATACTTGTAGCCAAGTCTTATACGAGCTGTGACAACATCTGTTAAACTACTTACTTTAGGTGTCCTCAGTCCTACCTTATTTAATATCTTGCAAACACGCTGTTAAACTCTGTGCCGAGCAAACCCAACGTCCTCATCATTAGCTATGATGATATAATGATACACACCACTGGGTATGTTAACACCCAGAACACTCTTAACTCTGTATTAGACTCATGTCAAGACCTAGGTTTAGTCATCTCAGCAGAGAAAACAAAGATACTAAATCGGCGCCCACCCAGGCAGGGAGGAGCTGTTCGCAGGATGCAACTGTCTGATGGCTCCCAGCTTGACTATGTAAACAGATTCAAATACCTTGGCCTTGAGGTGCCACTGTATGGTTCTGTTGTATTCAGACTCTGTCGTCAGTATAAAGAGAGGCTCCGAGCTCTCAAGGCTGTTGCAGGTTATCACTCAGGCTATGGTGCCAATGTCAGAATTATCAAAATGATGTACCTTTCATACATCAGATCCTTAGTGGATTATGCTGCACCTCTGTTTGTTTTGATGCCTGAAAGAAAGCTTGGAGGGCGGGCTTGAAAAATTGCAGAACGAAGCCTTGAGGATAATCCTTGGGTGCCTTCGTACCACAAAGATACTTAATATGAGAAAGGAACTTAATATTCCGAGCGTTGTTGATCGTGTTTCTGAAATTAACTGTCAAATTGGTATAAAAATGCTTAGGCTAACTCATCCTAACCCTTGCACAGAAGCCCTCCGGAATTTCTTTATTGAAGATCAACATTGTTCCAAATGGATAACTAAAACTGGAACTCAACTCAGAATGTATCAGGTTCATAATTTGTACCATGAGAAACAACAACGGCACTTTCCTGCACCGTGGGAGATTACACCCTTTCCAGTTTTAATCCCTCCTTTTCCACCCACGAAGCAAATAAGAGATCAGCCCAAGCTTCGTCTTGAGGCAAAGCTCAACGCCTTAAGCCATATTGATTTACTGTCCACAGAGCATTCTCTCTCTCAAATCATATACACTGATGGTTCCCTACACCGCACCACGGGTGCAGCTGGAAGTGCAGTTGCCCTGACAATGGGCGATGGCTTGTACTTTGAGTGGGGAGTCCGTGTAAACAACTGGGCCTCTACCCTTCAGACCGAACTATTTTCCTTGCTCCTTGCACTGAAATGTGTACTAGTTTCCAAACTTGATACATTAATTGTAAGTGACTCTTTATCATCCTTAATTGCTCTCACCTCTTTAAGATATAACTGTAACATGGTCGTGTCCGAAGCTAGACACAAATACAACAAAATTATTAAGGATGGTAACAGAGTTCATTTCATGTGGTCTCCATCTCATGTTGGCCTCCGAATGCATGATAGAGCTGATAAGTTAGCCAAAGAATCTGCCTTTAAAGGAGCCGTTGAGTGTAACCTTGGATTGTCAATGAGCAATCTGAGAGCAGCAGTACACCGAGAACTTCAACAAGATCTTGTAGATCTGAGGCAAAATGAAATCAACACCAGTAATTCCATCTATCATCATACTATCATGCAAGAGGAGCCACACATCTATGGTTCATCCAATAAAATCAGCAGACCTCTAGATGTTACTACTGCTCGGCTTAGACTCGGTTACAAGTATCTCTGGGAATTCTCATTATCTGCCGATGTAGACCTGACCAAATGTAAACTGTGTTAACAAAATTATTCACACACCCCCTCCGTCACTATGTGATGGAGTGCAAAAAAGTACGTGAATTTAGAGACAAGTCTGTAACCAATGTTCCAACGATGTGTAAATATTTAATTTAAAATGATCTGCTACCAGAAATTTTAACCAAATATCCCTAGTTTGCTAACTGTAGGTAGTAACTAAGTGATTTGTAACCTATCCACCGCTGCCCACTGGATGGGGGCGGTGTGCAGGACAAACATATCAATTGTGACACTAGCTCTCCACATATGTCAGTTGCTTAATTTAGAAACTGTACTAGTGGTCAATCTCGAACCCATTGTTGATGTGACGACTTAGACGACAACCTGGTTAGTTTTGTCTGAAAAAGAAGGTGCACTAGTTACAGGGTTAGAATGGGCTGGTCTGGACTGGCTGTGGGTATAAAGACAGATCATAAAGTTTGTTACTATTTGGGATATAATTATTTTTATTGGGCCTTTTACCCGCCAACTGGTAGTTTTCTGCCATCTTGGCCAAATCCATAATATTCGTATCTACCTCCGTCCTTTCTCTTAAATACTGTGCTACCGGCTCTGGCATGTTATCTATACTGTAATTCCATCAATTATAATTAGATTCCTGAGTGCCTCGTTTGTTTCGGCTTTAGCCGAGCGAATCCGTTTTTTCAAACAGTCGTATTTGATCATTAGCAAATTCAGTGAGAGGTTGGTTGTGTGTAAGCCTAAGGTTTCGATAAACTTGACGGTGACCTTCAGGCGTAATTTCATATGCCCTCATAATCCATTCCTTGACTTTACTATAATCAAAACAATCGCCGTCAGGCATGTTTATACAAATATCTTGGGCTTTGCCTCTAAGCTGTCCCTGTAAGATTTTCACCCACTCTTTCTCTGGCCAGTTCATGGACACAGCCGGTCTCTGAAAATGGTTGAAAAACCTTTCAGGGTCTAACTCTGAAAATTCAGGCAGGATATGCATTTTAACATAATGCCTGGGGTTTGAATCCCCGAGCCGGGGCCTACCTATCTCCGCTATTTTAGAAACTCCTTTGACTTTAGCTATCTCAGAACAACCACCGCCCCCCCCCATAACAAGTGGGGGCCTGTCTGGGAGGATACCTAACTGATCATACAGCCACAATCATTACAAAGTCTGAGCTACTGAGCTACCTATGTGCTTTAATATATTTACAATTTTCTCTCATCTTTTATTTTTTTCTTGCTTTGTAACTGTTATCATTTTTATATATTTTGCTAATATTTACCTACTTAAAATTTTCCTAGATTAAGGACCTGCCCGAAATGCTGCGCGTACTAGTGGCTTTACAAGAATGTAATTACAATGCTATGTATCCTCACAATCTCAATGTACCTTCTTGTATATATATTGTGACGATAATCTCTTTCAAGAGAGATTGAGTCTGCTCTTCCCTACATAAAGTTACTTATATATATACAAGAATAAGATGCTACCTTCAAGATACGTCTACCAGTAGCACAAAACGTTTTGACCAGGAGGCAAACGTACCCTAAACTCCCCCCACTCCACACTCCCTCCATGCTGGCTTGCCACCGATGTCAACCAGCAAACTACCATTCCAGCCTACCTGCTTCTGATTGGTGACCCGCCGACTGCACACCTGCACCTCTGCACCTCAGCGCCCTCTACCTAGTCGATGTCTGGGCTTGAACCAGTCATTGAAGTTAGAATATTTTGTGCTCTCAAGCTGAAGACAGCTAATTGATATACGCTCTGTCTATCAGGTGGATGTTTCTCAGCTAGCGCTTTATTCTCAGCACCTGTTTATTTCATGTTGTCTTTATATTATTCCTAGAGTAATTCATCCCTGTTCTTAATTTTTATGTTATATTTTTTTACTTGTTTGTTTGCACTGCACATAGCCAAGGGATTCTTTTTGTTCATAACTTGTTTTCCATTTAATTAAAGTTTCATTGTTCATACTATGTGTTTTGCGTGTCTTCCCTTACTTTACCACAGACAACAGCCAAGCAGTCTATCTTTTTTTTTGTAAATGTGATAGGCATTGACACCAGCCAGTAGGAGGACTGCCAAACATCTACATTTTCATTTTCCCTTCATTTTCCCGTCAAATTTAATGGGGGCTGTACAAGGAGCTTCACTCGGGTACTAGTACTAGAACATCAATTTGTGGTAAGTACACATAATTTGTGTACTTGGCTTTGATACAGTTGCTTTTCAATAGTTTCATTACTTTTCATATTTATATGGTGCTGTGTATTTTGTGCATTCCGAGAGTAGCATATTGTGAGTGTTGGATAACTTTGGATTACGTGGTGACTGTAGGCCTCAGTCATTCTCTTAATTGGTCATCCCTCCCTCAGTGTTATTACTCATGTTTTCCACCTTTTGTCCCTAGGATATTTCTCAATCTCAGACAGATCATCATTTTGGTACCCTGGTACTTTGATTTGTCTTCGGGTCAAAGCACCCTATCTTCTGCAATCCGGCCAAAGGAGGATACAGAGGGCCATAGTTCCTCTAGCATGGACTAAGTTGCTGAGTTGGGACCTCAGCAGCAGTTCTCGTCACCAGTTGACACTCGCACCCCTACACGTCAGTCAGAGATGATGATATTTACTTTGGTAGGGAATTAGCTTTCTTTTTTCAGAGCACAAAGTTCGCTAATTCTGTAAGTATCATATTTCATTTAGTGGGAAAACCCTTGCTTCTGTCCTATAGAGACTCGACAAGGTATGCCTACATTCTTGGACTACCTTATTCACTTTTGAAACAATTTAATGTTTCATTTGTTTTAGATACTATCGGTTTCATTTATTCAGTAGGATTTTCTTGCCCTTATTCTCTTACACTGAGTACCCGGTGCAAGATTTCCTGCGATTTTGATTGCCTAATCATTTACCATACTAAAACTAACGTTAATTGTTAACATTCAATTCATACATTCATACATTGGTACCTTCCCAATTCATTCATTGGGAAGGTACATTCCCAATGTACCTTCTTGTATATGAATAAATAAATAAATAAATAAATAAATAAATAAATAAATAACGATTAAAATTCCACAGGATAGTTACCAGTAACCACGTCATCCTGTTACTGACACTTACCATACAAGTATATCCATTGTACATTTATTTGCTATTTTCACCATGTTTCGTCTCCCAGCTTTTCGTAATGATCCAGTAGGTGAATAGGGAACTTAAGTCGTGCCAAGAGGACGGAATTACAAACTCTTGAACACGAGTATCAACTAGATAGGAGTGTAACGTGGTTCAGCACGACATCCAGCTACTCCCTGACGATTCGTCAACCTTTCTACCGAATCAGCCCGAGCAAAAAGGAAGTTATGCGTGCTGAAGTACAGTACCTCCACGATCATGGGCTGGCCACCCCTTGTGAGTCCCCTTGGGCCTAACCTTGCATCTTGGTGCCGAAACCGCACGGTAAAGTGAGGCTGTGTACCGACTACAGGAAATTGAATCTTATGACTGTCAAGGATTCTTACCCATTACCTAGAATATATGACATCCTTGACGCCATTGGTAATGCTCGGTATTTATCCAAACTAGACTTACTCAAGGGATACTACCAAGTATGTTTGACAGAGCGAGCTAAGGAAATATCTACCTTCACCACTCCTTTTGGCCTTTACAGATATGAACGCCTTCCATTTGGACTATGTAATGCCCCGGCCACCTTCCAGCGAGCTGTCAACCACGTCATCCATGGCTTGGATAACACCTACGCCCACTTGGATGATATCGTTGTGGCAACTAACACCTGGAACGAACATCTGCTCCAGCTGCAACGATTGTGGAGTCTGGCCCTAGCCTTGGTAGGGGGCAGACGTGGGCTTCGGCGCTCCGGCATTTGGTGCAAGGTTCCCAGTTTGGCCGTTTGGGGGCGGGTGTGTGTCTGCCGCCTGTGCTGACGTGGACTTTACGATGGGGGTCCTCCTCCCACCAATACTGAGGGCTCAGTCTGTGGGGTTGGAATTTTCCAGCAGGGCTGGCTACCCGGAGATCGCGCGGGCATGTGAGCAGCTGAACATTCCTGTAATAGACATTTACGGCGTCGAGCTGGTGACGGCCCGTCGAGTGATAATTAAGTTCACGGAGGAGTTGGCTTACCGCGACTTTCTCTGTCGATACGAGGGGCGGACATTACCTCTGCCAGATGGTGCGGGCACTGTTTCAATCTCTGATCGGAGTGGTGCCCACACCTACGTCAGTGTGCATGGGGCTCCATTGGAGTTTCCGGAGGGTCTGCTCCGGCGGTACTTCGGCCGTTTTGGCGCAGTGGTTAGTGTGTGGGTGAACGTAGTATCTTCGAGCCCGCTTAAGGGCGTGAGGACGAACATTCGCACCCTGGGCATGAGACTCCGGGAGGATATTCCGTCCTCTGTGCGTCTGATGGGGTACACAGTTCGTGTGTTTTACGCCCGCCAGCCTCGGACATGTTATCGTTGTGGCCTGATGGGCCATCAGGCTGCTGAATGTTCTGCGCCGGCCTCTGCGCCTGTGAACCTCTTCAGTGAGGAGGATTTTCCACCGCTTCCTGTGGAGGAGGTTTCTGTGGCTATGGACGCCTCTCCGGCCGCGGATATGCCCCCTGTGTCGCATGATGAGCCCCCTGTGGTGGACGTTCCCTCGAATGTCGCCGACCTTCCTCAGGATGTTGCGATGCCATCGGTGGATACTCCTGCTCCTGTCCCTGCTGCTCCCGTGGGCCTTCCTGATGCTTCCTCCTCCCCGTCTGCTCACCCGTCTTCAGCGGCTGTGCCTGGCCCTGCATCCTCGCCTCGGGTCCCGGCTGTGCTGGGTGCTGGGGTGGCTGTGGGGCCTCCTGTTGTGTGTGGTCCGGTTCCCCCTGCGGTTGAGGCTGCTGCCATCATGAGACGGGCATTGGTTCGCACGGCTTGTGATGCCCGTGGTTCTGGGTCCGCCTCCGGCTCTGAGGATGTGCGCCCGGTGTTCTTCTACTGCTTAGGCTGATGTGGAGAATTTCGACGCCGGTGGGTCTTCGGGCGATGATGTAGTGGATCCGGATGCTTCGCGCTCTGTGTCGATGGTGGTCGCTGACGTCCATGTGCCTGCTGATGACGACGATTGTGATTATGATTCACCTCCTGTTTCTTCTGCAGGCGGTTCTCCGCAGTGGGAGGTGGTAGCTCCTCCGGACGTAGGTGATGTGGGTGCTGGTGCAGGCCGCGACCTCGTGTTGTTGCTGAAGAAGGATGTTCGGCGAGGGGGGGCCCCTGCATGTGTCACGTCCGGTGGTTGCTGCGGAGCCCTGTGGGGCTGCCAAGGAGGTTACAAGTGCGCTGCCCGTTGCCCGAGCCTGTAGGGGGAAGCCTGTCCCAATCATCTTGGCCTCCGGCGTGGCGTATGATAAGACGAACAACCCTTTGGATTTTTACTTTAGTGACCGAGTGCGGCCTGTTCCGTGGTGCCCCTCGACTGTCTGGGTTCCACAGGCTCGGGTTTTTGTTGAGGGTGTGCCGGAATTGATGCCCGATCCTCGTACGGCCCATGGTCACCCTGTTCCGGACGACATCCTGTTGCTTTGGGAGGCGTATTGTGTTCGTTTCCCGGCGGCAGAGTGGCCGGATAAGTATGTGCACTCTTGATAGTTTGTGTGATTGCTGTGTGTCTCGTGTATGTATAGGACTTGTGGTATGTTCTGATATGTGATGTATTTATTGTGCGCCCTTCAGGCCGGTGTACTGTTTAGTTTCTCAATGTCCCTGTTTACTGTGGTCCTTATGTTTTTTTTAACGTAATTAGTGTGTGGCTATACCATTTCATGATTATCTGTTTCTTTGATTCTTTGTGATTATGTGCCCCTCTTGATTCTGTTTGTCTTATGTGTGCCTCTCCTTATAGTTTTTGTACTGTACGTTGTACATGTGTTTATTGTTTGTGTTGTTATTGTGCCATGTGTGACTTTTGTTTATGTTTTTTGGATTGTTGTATGTTTTATGATTTTATTATTTTATTGTTTTGTTCATGTGTGCTTTTTCTATGTATTATGATCTTGTTTTATGTGTTATTGTGTTTTGGGTATTGTTTGCCTGTTTGCGCTATTTGTTTTATTGCTGTTGGTTGTTTTTGTACTGTGCTGTCGGTCCTTCTGGCCGGTGGTTTTTTGTTTTGCTTAATTGGTTTCTTATGTTATTTTTATTGTATTTATTGCCTTATACTTGCATGTAAAAATAAATTACAAAAAAAAAGCTGCAACGATTGTTCGCCAAGCTCCTGACAGCCGGCCTCACCATCAACTTGGGCAAGTCCACCTTTGCTAAAGGTAAAGTGCGTTATCTTGGTCATGTGATAGGGAGTGGCAGCCTAGCTCCATTAAACATACACACTCAAGCCATCCAGCATTACCCAAAGCCTACCACCAGGAAGCAGCTCCTGCGCTTCCTTGGTCTTGCCTCCTACTACCGTAGGTTTGTGAAGAATTTTAGTACGGCAGCGACACCATTGACCACTTTAACCAGCCCCAAGCAACGGTATCATTGGACCATTCAGCAAACCATTGCTTTTGAACAACTTAAATCTCTGCTCTGTTCTAATCCAATTCTCGCCTCGCCAGATATCACGAAGCCTTTTATCCTCCATGTCGATGCCAGTGGTACCGGCATCGGGGGCGTCCTGATGCAACAACGAGGCGAGGAGGTTCTACCAGTTAGCTACTACAGCTACAAGTTAAAACCTCACCAGAAGAACTACAGCACTATCGAAAAGGAACTTCTCTCCATCATCCTGAACTTACAGCACTTTGCATCTTACCTACAAGGTGCTCGGTCTACCACCATCTACTCGGACCACAATCCCCTACGCTTCTTGCAGCAAGCCTAATTCAACAATCAACGACTTCTACGATGGGCTTTGTATCTGCAGAATTTCAACCTGGAGATCTTCTACATCAAGGGTTCTGACAACATCATAGCAGACGCCCTCTCCAGAATCTATGAGGTAGAGGCAGCTACACATACCACTCTACCATCAGAAGAAGTAACTTGACCCATTAGAGCAGGCTTCGGGGGAGAGTTGTGACGATAATTTCTTTCAAGAGAGATTGAGCCTGCTCTTCCCTACATAAAGTTACTTATATATATACAAGAATAAGATGCTACCTTCAAGATACGTCTACCAGTAGCACAAAACGTTTTGACCAGGAGGCAAACGTACCCTAAACCCCCCCACTCCACACTCCCTCCATGCCGGCTCGCCACCGTCGTCAACCAGCAAACTACCATTCTAGCCTGCCTGCTTCTGATTGGTGACCTGTGGATTGCACACCTGCACCTCTGCACCTCAGCGCCCTCTACCTAGTCGACGTCTGGGCTTGAACCAGTCATTGAAGTTAGAATATCTTGTGCTCTCAAGCTGAAGACAACTAACTGATATACGCTCTGTCTATCAGGTGGATGTTTCTCAGCTAGCACTTTATTCTTAGCACCTGTTTATTTCATGTTGTCTTTATATTATTCCTAGAGTAATTCATCCCTGTTCTTAATTTTTATGTTATATTTTTTTGACTTGTTTGTTTGCACTGTACATAGCCAAGGGATTCTTTTTGTTCATAACTTGTTTTCCATTTAATTAAAGTTTCATTGTTCATACTATGTGTTTTGCGTGTCTTCCCTTACTTTACCACAGACAACAGTCAAGCAGTCTATCTTTTTTTTTGTAAATGTGATAGGCATTGACACCAGTCAGTAGGAGGACTGCCGAACATCTACACTCCTTCATTTTCCCGTCACAATATAAATAAATAAAATAGTCTTCACCAACATTCTATACTAGTTACTTTAACAATTCTAAGAATAGCTGATGTCTAGTTCAACATTATATTTAATAATCAACAAACACAGAGCCTGAATGCTCTATAACAAGATTCGTCCTACGTCTGGCAAGGAAGACGGAAACAAAGACGCACCCAAGATTTCAGGAACCATGAATGTAAATGTTATTGTTAATTAAATATCCTCACATGATCCAATCCTGTCAATTAATGTATAAATAATTATTTAGAACTCAAAATTGACTTCTGGTTTCCAAATAAGAATCCAGGATCGTAACAATTATTTTCAGAATATATACTTTAATGACAAATATTTGAAAATATATTGTATGTTTTGGAATTTCTGATGGTATATAATATATTAAGATTCATATTTAACCTACCCACTGCTACCCAAAACCTTCTAGCATTACACAAATAATGAAGAAATATGACATATTTACCCCCCTTTAATGATGGTATTAAATGCTTAATTTACCCCATTAATGCTTTACCCCCATTAATACACATTACCCCCATTAATGATGGTATGGATGCTTTACCGTCCAGCCCCCTCTCCCCGCTCGGCTCGTTGATGCCGTGAGGGGGGCTTAGTGGGCGGCTGCCGGAGTGTGATGCTCCTTGGGACAGTCCTCTGTCCTTTTCTAGCCTTGTGCTCCTGCTGCCGTCCTCTCCAATTGTGCCGAGCATCTTTTCCTTTTCCTTCTGTTTCGTTTTTCTCCCCCTCTTCTCCTATCTGCTTGTCGTTTCCTGCCGACCTTTTGCTTGTTTTGGATCTTTCTTTGGATTTCTTTTATTTTGACGCCTGGGTGCTTGAGGAGGCATACTCTTGCACCCGTAGAACTGTAGTACCCAACGTCTCGAGCGAGGGGAACCTTTTATTGTCAATCCCCTTTCGCCGCTGAACCCGATCTTGACGGACTGACGGTTCTTAAGGTGGCGTTTGTGGGGCGTATACTCACGACGCACCCCTAGGGGGCCCCGGCATGATCGGCGATAGCTTCCTGTTGGGTGTCCTGCCTCTAATTGTGGCTCCATGGTGGGTATGGGGGCACATTCGTGGATGAAGTTTTTTTCTCCTCGTCTTTATGTCATTGAATGTTTCTGTTGTACCCTCTCAGGCTCGTGGGGTGGGCGACCAAGCCCCCGAGTCGGCCTGTATGGAAGACCAGGCTCCGTAGCTCCCGCTGCGTTGGGCCCCGACCTTGCTCCTCCTTTGACCGTCCTGACTTCTTCCCCCAGCTCCCCTCCCTCCTCTGTGGTTGGGTCGAGCCTCCAGCCCCAGTGGTGACCACTTCGTCCCCTGGTGCGGCTAAGTCTCTCGTTGTGACTACTGCGCCTTTTGTCCCCTCTCTCTCAGGGGGTTCTCAACGCCGTCAGCGCCACGGCCGCACTCGCTCGTTTCCTTCCTCTACTGATGCGTATCAGGCCTTGTTTGGTCCTGCTTCATGGGCCAAATACTTTGATCTCCTCCCTCTTGATTCCGCGCCTCCTGACGATTTCTCTCTCCATCGGCATCTCGTTGATTCCGTGGATGCGTCTGTCACCTTCAACCCACTCGTCTCGGTACACGTGTCGTTGCTGCTCCTTCTCAGGATGCAGCTTCCCGCTTGGCTGCCTTATCCTGCCTTGGTGAGATCCTGTTCGGGTCTCTAAGAACACTCGGTTGAATGCCAGTGTTAGCACTATTCTCCTCCCGCCCCATGTTGCAACCGGTGTTCGGAATCTGCAGGACTGCCACGATGACATTCGGCATATCCTTGATACCCAAGGCCATTCTGTCCTCCAGGTTGACGCGTTTACTACGTCGTCCCCTCGTGGTCGCCGCCGTCAACCCCTTCGAGTTGTGAAGGTCACCTTTGATGGTAGGACCTTCCATCCTCTGTCATTCTCGCTGGCGCCAGGTGCTCTGTCCAGGAGTATATTCCTTCTCCTCGACTTTGTAACAAGTGCTGGAGGTTTGGGCATGGTGCCCTCCGCTGCTCTGGGACTGTCTCTCTCTGTCCTTTGTGTGGTGGCGAAGGTCACTCTAAGCCGGAGTGCACTTCTCCCCAGGCTCGCTGCCCAACCCGTCCTCTTAAAAAGAACGTCACTTTTGGCTCGTATGCGCGATATGGCCAAATTGGACGTAATTTGAAATGAAATCGACTCACAAATTGACGTTTCTGTTCCGTTTTCTATTTGAGTCGTCCTGCGTACGCGCAGAGGTTAGTAGAGGACACTTTAAATTCAC
>WNGS01089596.1:18960-34913 GCA_020271785.1 Procambarus virginalis
TACAAGGAGCTTCACTCGGGTACTAGTACTAGAACATCAATTTGTGGTAGTACACATAATTTGTGTACTTGGCTTTGATACAGTTGCTTTTCAATAGTTTCATTACTTTTCATATTTATATGGTGCTGTGTATTTTGTGCATTCCGAGAGTAGCATATTGTGAGTGTTGGATAACTTTGGATTACGTGGTGACTGTAGGCCTCAGTCATTCTCTTAATTGGTCATCCCTCCCTCAGTGTTATTACTCATGTTTTCCACCTTTTGTCCCTAGGATATTTCTCAATCTCAGACAGATCATCATTTGGTACCCTGGTACTTTGATTTGTCTTCGGGTCAAAGCACCCTATCTTCTGCAATCCGGCCAAAGGAGGATACAGAGGGCCATAGTTCCTCTAGCATGGACTAAGTTGCTGAGTGGGACCTCCAGCAGCAGTTTCGTCACCAGTTGACACTCGCACCCTACACGTCAGTCAGAGATGATGATATTTACTTTGGTAGGGAATTAGCTTTCTTTTTTCAGAGCACAAAGTTCGCTAATTCTGTAAGTATCATATTTCATTTAGTGGGAAAACCCTTGCTTCTGTCCTATAGAGACTCGACAAGGTATGCCTACATTCTTGGACTACCTTATTCACTTTTGAAACAATTTAATGTTTCATTTGTTTTAGATACTATCGGTTTCATTTATTCAGTAGGATTTTCTTGCCCTTATTCTCTTACACTGAGTACCCGGTGCAAGATTTCCTGCGATTTTGATTGCCTAATCATTTACCATACTAAACTAACGTTAATTGTTAACATTCAATTCATACATTCATACATTGGTACCTTCCCAATTCATTCATTGGGAAGGTACATTCCCAATGTACCTTCTTGTATATGAATAAATAATAAATAAATAAATAAATAAATAAATAAATAAATAATAAATAACGATTAAAATTCCACAGGATAGTTACCAGTTACCACGTCATCCTGTTACTGACACTTACCATACAAGTATATCCATTGTACATTTATTTGCTATTTTCACCATGTTTCGTCTCCAGCTTTTCGTAATGATCCAGTAGGTGAATAGGGAACTTAAGTCGTGCCAAGAGGACGGAATTACAAACTCTTGAACACGAGTATCAACTAGATAGGAGTGTAACGTGGTTCAGCACGACATCCAGCTACTCCCTGACACCCGGCCGATTCGTCAACCTTTCTACCGAATCAGCCCGAGCAAAAAGGAAGTTATGCGTGCTGAAGTACAGTACCTCCACGATCATGGGCTGGCCACCCTTGTGAGTCCCCTTGGGCCTAACCTTGCATCTGGTGCCGAAACCGCACGGTAAAGTGAGGCTGTGTACCGACTACAGGAAATTGAATCTTATGACTGTCAAGGATTCTTACCCATTACCTAGAATATATGACATCCTTGACGCCATTGGTAATGCTCGGTATTTATCCAAACTAGACTTACTCAAGGGATACTACCAAGTATGTTTGACAGAGCGAGCTAAGGAAATATCTACCTTCACCACTCCTTTTGGCCTTTACAGATATGAACGCCTTCCATTTGGACTATGTAATGCCCCGGCCACCTTCCAGCGAGCTGTCAACCGCGTCATCCATGGCTTGGATAACACCTACGCCCATTTGGATGATATCGTTGTGGCAACTAACACCTGGAACGAACATCTGCTCCAGCTGCAACGATTGTGGAGTCTGGCCCTAGCCTTGGTCGGGGGCAGACGTGGGCTTCGGCGCTCCGGCATTTGGTGCAAGGTTCCCAGTTTGGCCGTTTGGGGGCGGGTGTGTGTCTGCCGCCTGTGCTGATGTGGACTTTACGATGGGGGTCCTCCTCCCACCAATACTGAGGGCTCAGTCTGTGGGGTTGGAATTTTCCAGCAGGGCTGGCTACCCGGAGATCGCGCGGGCATGTGAGCAGCTGAACATTCCTGTAATAGACATTTACGGCGTCGAGCTGGTGACGGCCTCCTGTTTCTTCTGCAGGCGGTTCTCCGCAGTGGGAGGTGGTAGCTCCTCCGGACGTAGGTGATGTGGGTGCTGGTGCAGGCCGCGACCTCGTGTTGTTGCTGAAGAAGGATGTTCGGCGAGGGGGGCTCCTGCATGTGTCACGTCCGGTGGTTGCTGCGGAGCCCTGTGGGGCTGCCAAGGAGGTTACAAGTGCGCTGCCCGTTGCCCGAGCCTGTAGGGGGAAGCATGTCCCAATCATCTTGGCCTCCGGCGTGGCGTATGATAAGACGAACAACCCTTTGGATTTTTACTTTAGTGACCGAGTGCGGCCTGTTCCGTGGTGCCCCTCGACTGTCTGGGTTCCACAGGCTCGGGTTTTTGTTGAGGGTGTGCCGGAATTGATGCCCGATCCTCGTACGGCTCATGGTCACCCTGTTCCGGACGACATCCTGTTGCTTTGGGAGGCGTATTGTGTTCGTTTCCCGGCGGCAGAGTGGCCGGATAAGTATGTGCACTCCTGATAGTTTGTGTGATTGCTGTGTCTCGTGTATGTATAGGACTTGTGGTATGTTCTGATATGTGATGTATTTATTGTGCGCCCTTCAGGCCGGTGTACTGTTTAGTTTCTCAATGTCCCTGTTTATTGTGGTCCTTATGTTTTTTTTAACGTAATTAGTGTGTGGCTATACCATTTCATGATTATCTGTTTCTTTGATTCTGTTGTCTTATGTGCCCCTCTGGCTATGCTGTTTGCCCTCTTACGTTCTGTGTTTGTGCCTCTCCTTATAGTTTTTGTACTGTGAGTGGTTGTATATGTTTTTGTTTATTGTTTGTGTTGTTATTGTGCCATGTGTGGCTTTTGTTTATGTTTTTTTGGATTGTTGTATGTTTTATGATTTTATTATTTTATATATTTTTTCTTGTTCTCCTATGCTTTCTCTGTGTATTATGATCTTGTTTTATGTGTTATTGTGTTTTGGGTATTGTTTGCCTGTTTGCGCTATTTGTTTTATTGCTGTTGGCTGTTTTTGTACTGTGCTGTCGGTCCTTCTGGCCGGTGTTTTTTTGTTTTGCTTAATTGGTTTCTTATGTTATTTTTATTGTATTTATTGCCTTATACTTGCATGTAAAAATAAATTACAAAAAAAAAGCTGCAACGATTGTTCGCCAAGCTCCTGACAGCCGGCCTCACCATCAACTTGGGCAAGTCCACCTTTGCTAAAGGTAAAGTGCGTTATCTTGGTCATGTGATAGGGAGTGGCAGCCTAGCTCCGTTAAACATACACACTCAAGCCATCCAGCATTACCCAAAGCCTACCACCAGGAAGCAGCTCCTGCGCTTCCTTGGTCTTGCCTCCTACTACCGTAGGTTTGTGAAGAATTTTAGTACGGCAGCGACACCATTGACCACTTTAACCAGCCCCAAGCAACGGTATCATTGGACCATTCAGCAAACCATTGCTTTTGAACAACTTAAATCTCTGCTCTGTTCTAATCCAATTCTCGCCTCGCCAGATATCACGAAGCCTTTTATCCTCCATGTCGATGCCAGTGGTACCGGCATCGGGGGCGTCCTGATGCAACAACGAGGCGAGGAGGTTCTACCAGTTAGCTACTACAGCTACAAGTTAAAACCTCACCAGAAGAACTACAGCACTATCGAAAAGGAACTTCTCTCCATCATCCTGAACTTACAGCACTTTGCATCTTACCTACAAGGTGCTCGGTCTACCACCATCTACTCGGACCACAATCCCCTACGCTTCTTGCAGCAAGCCTAATTCAACAATCAACGACTTCTACGATGGGCTTTGTATCTGCAGAATTTCAACCTGGAGATCTTCTACATCAAGGGTTCTGACAACATCATAGCAGACGCCCTCTCCAGAATCTATGAGGTAGAGGCAGCTACACATACCACTCTACCATCAGAAGAAGTAACTTGACCCATTAGAGCAGGCTTCGGGGGAGAGTTGTGACGATAATTTCTTTCAAGAGAGATTGAGCCTGCTCTTCCCTACATAAAGTTACTTATATATATACAAGAATAAGATGCTACCTTCAAGATACGTCTACCAGTAGCACAAAACGTTTTGACCAGGAGGCAAACGTACCCTAAACTCCCCCCACTCCACACTCCCTCCATGCCGGCTCGCCACCGTCGTCAACCAGCAAACTACCATTCTAGCCTGCCTGCTTCTGATTGGTGACCTGTGGATTGCACACCTGCACCTCTGCACCTCAGCGCCCTCTACCTAGTCGACGTCTGGGCTTGAACCAGTCATTGAAGTTAGAATATCTTGTGCTCTCAAGCTGAAGACAACTAACTGATATACGCTCTGTCTATCAGGTGGATGTTTCTCAGCTAGCACTTTATTCTTAGCACCTGTTTATTTCATGTTGTCTTTATATTATTCCTAGAGTAATTCATCCCTGTTCTTAATTTTTATGTTATATTTTTTTGACTTGTTTGTTTGCACTGTACATAGCCAAGGGATTCTTTTTGTTCATAACTTGTTTTCCATTTAATTAAAGTTTCATTGTTCATACTATGTGTTTTGCGTGTCTTCCCTTACTTTACCACAGACAACAGTCAAGCAGTCTATCTTTTTTTTTGTAAATGTGATAGGCATTGACACCAGTCAGTAGGAGGACTGCCGAACATCTACACTCCTTCATTTTCCCGTCACAATATAAATAAATAAAATAGTCTTCACCAACATTCTATACTAGTTACTTTAACAATTCTAAGAATAGCTGATGTCTAGTTCAACATTATATTTAATAATCAACAAACACAGAGCCTGAATGCTCTATAACAAGATTCGTCCTACGTCTGGCAAGGAAGACGGAAACAAAGACGCACCCAAGATTTCAGGAACCATGAATGTAAATGTTATTGTTAATTAAATATCCTCACATGATCCAATCCTGTCAATTAATGTATAAATAATTATTTAGAACTCAAAATTGACTTCTGGTTTCCAAATAAGAATCCAGGATCGTAACAATTATTTTCAGAATATATACTTTAATGACAAATATTTGAAAATATATTGTATGTTTTGGAATTTCTGATGGTATATAATATATTAAGATTCATATTTAACCTACCCACTGCTACCCAAAACCTTCTAGCATTACACAAATAATGAAGAAATATGACATATTTACCCCCCTTTAATGATGGTATTAAATGCTTAATTTACCCCATTAATGCTTTACCCCCATTAATACACTTTACCCCCATTAATGATGGTATGGATGCTTTACCGTCCAGCCCCCTCTCCCCGCTCGGCTCGTTGATGCCGTGAGGGGGGCTTAGTGGGCGGCTGCCGGAGTGTGATGCTCCTTGGGACAGTCCTCTGTCCTTTTCTAGCCTTGTGCTCCTGCTGCCGTCCTCTCCAATTGTGCCGAGCATCTTTTCCTTTTCCTTCTGTTTCGTTTTTCTCCCCCTCTTCTCCTATCTGCTTGTCGTTTCCTGCCGACCTTTTGCTTGTTTTGGATCTTTCTTTGGATTTCTTTTATTTTGACGCCTGGGTGCTTGAGGAGGCATACTCTTGCACCCGTAGAACTGTAGTACCCAACGTCTCGAGCGAGGGGAACCTTTTATTGTCGATCCCCCTTTCGCCGCTGAACCCGATCTTGACGGACTGACGGTTCTTAAGGTGGCGTTTGTGGGGCGTATACTCACGACGCACCCCTAGGGGGCCCCGGCATGATCGGCGATAGCTTCCTGTTGGGTGTCCTGCCTCTAATTGTGGCTCCATGGTGGGTATGGGGGCACATTCGTGGATGAAGTTTTTTCTCCTTGTCTTTATGTCATTGAATGTTTCTGTTGTACCCTCTCAGGCTCGTGGGGTGGGCGACCAAACCCCCGAGTCGGCCTGTATTGGAAGACCAGGCTCCGTAGCTCCCGCTGCGTTGGGCCCCGACCTTGCTCCTCCTTTGACCGTCCTGACTTCTTCCCCCAGCTCCCCTCCCTCCTCTGTGGTTGGGTCGAGCCTCCAGCCCCCAGTGGTGACCACTTCGTCCCCTGGTGCGGCTAAGTCTCTCGTTGTGACTACTGCACCTTTTGTCCCCTCTCTCACAGGGGGTTCTCAACGCCGTCAGCGCCACGGCCGCACTCGCTCGTTTCCTTCCTCTACTGATGCGTATCAGGCCTTGTTTGGTCCTGCTTCATGGGTCAAATACTTTGATCTCCTCCCTCTTGATTCCGCGCCTCCTGACGATTTCTCTCTCCATCGGCATCTCGTTGATTCCGTGGATGCGTCTGTCACCTTCGACCCCACTCGTCTCGGTACACGTGTCGTTGCTGCTCCTTCTCAGGATGCAGCTTCCCGCTTGGCTGCCTTATCCTGCCTTGGTGAGATCCCTGTTCGGGTCTCTAAGAACACTCGGTTGAATGCCAGTGTTAGCACTATTCTCCTCCCGCCCCATGTTGCAACCGGTGTTCGGAATCTGCAGGACTGCCACGATGACATTCGGCATATCCTTGATACCCAAGGCCATTCTGTCCTCCAGGTTGACGCGTTTACTCGTCCCCCTCGTGGTCGCCGCCGTCAACCCCTTCGAGTTGTGAAGGTCACCTTTGATGGTAGGACCTTTCCATCCTCTGTCATTCTCGCTATCGCCAGGTGCTCTGTCCAGGAGTATATTCCTTCTCCTCGACTTTGTAACAAGTGCTGGAGGTTTGGGCATGGTGCCCTCCGCTGCTCTGGGACTGTCTCTCTCTGTCCTTTGTGTGGTGGCGAAGGTCACTCTAAGCCGAAGTGCACTTCTCCCCAGGCTCGCTGCCCAACCCGTCCTCTTAAAAAGAACGTCACTTTTGGCTCGTATGCGCGATATGGCCAAATTTGGACGTAATTTGAAATGAAATCGACTCACAAAAGTGACGTTCTGTTCCGTTTTCTATTTGAGTCGTCCTGCGTACGCGCAGAGGTTAGTAGAGGACACTTTAAATTCACGTTTTTCATAACGTTTTGAAACTTNTGAAATATCGTAAACCCTAAACATCTGAGAAATGGCCTCATACCTTACAGATTTACTCTAGAGCAGCTTTAGGCGGCACTATAACATAGCACTCTACAACCCTCCCCCTCGTAGGTGTTATAAGTGTCAACGATGGGGACGTCACGTGGCCAGGTACTGCTCAAGCCAAAACCTTTTGTGACGTGGTGGTGACCTCATAAATCTGAGGTGTGTTTTAAAACTATTAAACACTCAGCAAGTGAAAAATGCATAAACTGACAGGAGCGGTGTTCCAACCTGGCACCTTGACTGTGTCAAGCGCCAGCCAGTGTTTACGGTCAGGTGCCCGGCCCCGCCCACCCGGGAGGACGGTTGCCGGGTACTGCTGCCAGCTCTAATTCCTGTGCAGAGCCACCTGGACGTAGTGTTCGTAGCAGCGGGACACCAAATACTTCACCATCTACCAAGCACCAAGTGCACCACGGGCCAGACGACAGTGTCTGTTCAACCTGCGCCTGCCCGTCAGGTGCCAGGAACCTGCCTCCCGGAGGTATTGACACAACACTCGCCATCCTCTTCACACCACCATGAAGAGCAGTTGCCAAATTCCAGTTGCCATCAGTCCCACTCGATGTTCAGAGCCATCTGGAGGTGATGTTCGTTCCAGCTGGCTGCCAAACTCACCACCTTTAAATTATGAAGTGCACAAGGGGACCGGTACCAGACCGAAGACTCCTGCCATCATCCCAGCTCCCCCACAAGAACCAGGTGCTGTATCTTCTGCCAGTGGTGGGCCTGCCCTTGATGTACAGTGGCCACTTCCTGGTTCTGGGATAATGTCACCTACTGTGAGACCACCATCCACAGCTGGACCCCACAGTCAACTGGAAGTGGGGGATATGGAACTGGATCAAATGAGACAGATCGCAACCTCAGTCTCCTTATTACCTCGCCCTTGGGTCGCTCCACTGTTCAAGCAGTGGTTGCCCTTCGTGACCGGTTCCAGGAACACCAGCAGCAGTCACAGCAGGAGACGGATCGGCTGCAAGAGCAACTCCATCATGAGAAAAAATCCACCAGCGACATTTCGATGATGGTCACGTGTATAAGGGGACTTTTAAGCAATGACTGCCAAACACCCCCTTCCACCCCTAAACCCTCCACACATGTGTTCGCTTGCCCATCTGGGGAAACTTCTAGTGATCTTGAAACCTTGTGTAGTGGAACCCTTCCGTGCAGGTTAACTGCCAAAGTTGTGCTAAAGTATGTTCAAAACGACTCTATAGCTGGAAATGACAGACAAATTGTACTAGACAATTGGAGGCAAATGTGTGACATTGGTAATAAACTAAGAAATGTTCCTGGACTTATATTGTATTGAAATAGATAATATATATTAAGTGGACTAATAATATTAATATATAATGCTGACTTTAAATGAACAAATAAGTAAGTTATCCATCCATAGCTGGAACATTGCATCCCTCAAAGAAAGGTTCTCAGAGTTACATCACAAAGTAACAACTGAACACATCGATATTGTATGTCTCCAGGAGTGCAGAGTTCCCGCAAGATCCTCACCCCCGAAATTGCCCTCATTTGTTTCTTACAACCTCAGATCCAGTAACTCTTGCATTCTATACATCAAACAATCCCTACCCCATCAACTTCTGCCAGAAAAACACACTGCTGGTCAACAATATCATGGAGTGAGGATCTATGTGGGCAACTCTATCCTCAATGTATTTAATCTATATGCTCCAGCAGGAAAGTTAAATTATATTGATCTTCCGGCCTGCGCTCAAGCAGAGCCAACCATCATTCTTGGTGACTACAATGCTAGACACAAGGACATTGGTGGCTCTCGCTTCAGTAACGGGAATGGGAATCAACTGCTGTCGCTACTAAATAGTCACCAAGATGTGCAGATTGTGGGCGACCTTGAACCCACGCATATATTTTTTTTAGATATATACAAGAGTTGTTACATTCTATTTGTGGAGACATTCTAGACCTCTGTGTTGGTTTCAACGTCATTCACGTCTGGTGCACATCATCTATTATAACAGATTTGTTGTCAGATCATCACCCTAGATTGACTACTCTATGTATCGGAGATACGATCCTGCCCGGTGGGACTGTTTTTAAACGCAAACGGTTCAGTGTTCCTCCTGCTCGACGTGAAGACTTTGTTGCTTATGTGTCAGAGTGGTACAGCACTTATGATCCCTCCACAGTGTGAGGGGATGTAGAATCCCCTCAGCTAGTTTTCCTAAGTTTCTAGATTAGGCTAGTCGCTCTAGGGACTCTAGAAACTGAAGCTTTCGAATTTACATATACTTGTGGGGTGTCAAATGAAAGCTTATGTTAAGGACTGTCAGTTAAGACTAATGGGAGGTCTGTGATTGCTCTGTAGAGAGAATACAGAAATTTTCATGTTCTGTGGAATAGGGAGAGATTTGTGAGTGATGGTGTGAGGAGGTAGTATGACTCAGTAACCGTTACAAGTGGGGGGACAGTGGGGGAACGCTGCCTCCCCCCCACCAAGGGAGACGTTGAGACGTTGTTTAGGCCTGCCCCTCCCTGTGACGTCATGCCACGCTACAGGGCGAGGGGCGTCTGTGATTGGTGTAGGCACTTCTACTCCTATGCTGAGTTTTGGCGCCAATGACTGTTATTGGAAGCGGCACGATGGTGTCGTGCCGGCTTCCTGCTGATTGGGCAAGACAAGGTAAGGGGGGAGATATGGGATGTGAGTTTCCCCTAGCCCGCCTAAAGTTAGTTTGAATTGGGCGGCAAGCTGGGAGGTTGTGATCCTGGTGGAGGTGGCGAGTCTGCCACCTCCACCCCCGTTAATCAGGGGTGATCCGGACTAATCTTCTTGCATGGCACTCCTGCCACCCTGGGTGTGTCGAAGCCCATATTCACGTGAAACTGGGACTGATAAATACAGGACAGTGAAAAGCCTCAAACTCGATAATGTAGTAGTCTAGTCTCTTGTTATTAATAAATTGTTTATTTTATAGAAAACGGTCTTTGATGTCAACCTTCAACTATTTTGTGCCACACCCATGTTCTGTTATATTGATTATTGTTGCTGTGATCTTTGATATGACGGCTGTGCTCTTGGGAATTCGAATTCCAATTCATAGCACCACATCAAATATAAAATTTGATTGTGAGAACCCGTCGGTTACCCTTTATTGGTTTTAACGTCATGATTAACTAGGAGGAACCAGCGGCCTATGTGGACAGGTTTTCACCCCTGGTGGTGGAAGCCTGGCGGTTTGCTCCCGCTTCTCCTTTTTCTTTTGGACTCATGCTTAACTGCCAAGAGCAGCCTTTAAACTTGTAGTCCACCTCCTAAGGGAGGTAGGCGTAGAAAAAAAACTCACACACAGTCCAGACATTTAACGACGGTCTAGTACAAAGCATTCAGATGTTCACTGACCCTTTAGGTCGGCTCCTGCATCATTTAATAGCCAGAACGATACGAAAGGTAATAAACACCATGCCTATTACAATGACCCCAAACTGCGTACTTTGAAACGCACTGCCAGACGAGTTGGGCTTGCATATAGGGAAACACGTACGCCAGCAATGCTCAAGCTCTTTCAGAAAGCCTTAGCCAAGGCGAGGGAGCGCATGACAGAGCTCAGGCAAGATAACTGGGAAACTTTTGTTAACAGTCTCAACTCTCACACCCCCCTCAGCCAGGCATGGAAGGATATTAAAAGAATTAAAGGCAATAAGATAGGCCAAGTAGCACACCCTCACCCTCTACACAGAGCAAACGAGTTAGTCGATGCTGGGGCAACCACCTCTAGCTTCAATAATCTTCCCCCAGACACACAGTTCAGATTAAATTCTGCTTACGGAGATCGAGAAAGGCTCGTTGACTTCATGCTCCACAAGGAAGATGAATGCAACGTACCATTCACTGAGTTTGAATTACTCGCGGCCCTAAACAAAGGTAAAGCCACATCTCCCGGTGAAGATGGTATCACTTATGACATATTGCGTCTGCTCCCTTTAGTACCAGGGAATCCCCTGCTTGAGCTGTATAATATGAGCTATGTTACTGGGGAACTTCCTATCTCTTGGACCAACAGTATAATCATTCCAATTCCCAAGCCAAATCAAGAGAATGCTTTCTGCTCAATTTCCTTTACTAGCTGCATTTGTAAAACATTCGAGAGAATGGTCCTAAACCGTCTCTATAGAATAAGAACCATGCTATCCCCCCAGATATATGGCTTCATGCATGGAAGGAGTGTGCATCATTGCATAACCACCTTTCTTACCCTGCACACTGAAAAGTCATATACCACCTTCCTAGATCTCAAGTTTGTCTTTGATATTGCAAATAGACAT
The DNA here is from genome assembly GCA_020271785.1 of Procambarus virginalis. NCBI lineage: Eukaryota > Metazoa > Arthropoda > Malacostraca > Decapoda > Cambaridae > Procambarus > Procambarus virginalis. The sequence goes on from WNGS01089596.1 coordinate 30,268, forward strand.
GTTATCTTGAGTGAGCTTGCAAGAATGAATATTGGTGGTCGTCTTAGTTGGATCAGGGGTTACTTATCCAACAGGAAGTCATCTGTATTTTTCCAGGGGCATAGAAGTGTAACAAAAGACTTTGAACTAGGTACCCCGCAGGGATTGATTTTTGTTGCCTCCGGAGGCGGCTAGTTTATTGTTCACCCCATACCTATCCTGTGAGCGGTAGCGCAAAAAGCATTACAGAGGGCACAAAAGGTCTTTATCAGACATCATCTTAGATTATTACATAAACAGTTTCATCTATCCTTCACACCTTGTAGTTACAATGTCAGCTAGTTACAGAGAAAGTGCTATTTCAAGAGCTATATATTTACAGTAAGTCATTATACATTAATGGTAGGTCTTATCGCTAATACATAATAGTTTGACCAATGGATATAGTCATAGGGTAGCTTCTGTTTATTATTAGTCTTCACAATACACTACTTGTTTCTTCATCTCATATGTCGTTTATCTTCTGGAAACGAAATATGGATACAGTGCAAGGATTTCAGGTAATTTATCCATGGTAATAAGATAGGTTGCCATACCATACAGAGTGAGCTTAGATTTATCTCTAAATGGCTCAAATTTACTACAATCCAAGATATAGTGTTCGAGTGTGTCCCTGTCTTTGTCCACACACTTTACACTTTACTTCATCTAGATCCCTATACAAGCCGAACTGCCAGAGATACTTGTAGCCAAGTCTTATACGAGCTGTGAAAACATCTGTTAAACTACTTACTTTAGGTGTCCTCAGTCCTACCTTATTTAATATCTTGCAAACACGCTGTTAAACTCTGTGCCGAGCAAACCCAACGTCCTCATCATTAGCTATGATGATATAATGATACACACCACTGGGTATGTTAACACCCAGAACACTCTTAACTCTGTATTAGACTCATGTCAAGACCTAGGTTTAGTCATCTCAGCAGAGAAAACAAAGATACTAAATCGGCGCCCACCCAGGCAGGGAGGAGCTGTTCGCAGGATGCAACTGTCTGATGGCTCCCAGCTTGACTATGTAAACAGATTCAAATATCTTGGCCTTGAGGTGCCACTGTATGGTTCTGTTGTATTCAGACTCTGTCGTCAGTATAAAGAGAGGCTCCGAGCTCTCAAGGCTGTTGCAGGTTATCACTCAGGCTATGGTGCCAATGTCAGAATTATCAAAATGATGTACCTTTCATACATCAGATCCTTAGTGGATTATGCTGCACCTCTGTTTGTTTTGATGCCTGAAAGAAAGCTTGGAGGGCGGGCTTGAAAAATTGCAGAACGAAGCCTTGAGGATAATCCTTGGGTGCCTTCGTACCACAAAGATACTTAATATGAGAAAGAACTTAATATTCCGAGCGTTGTTGATCGTGTTTCTGAAATTAACTGTCAAATTGGTATAAAAATGCTTAGGCTAACTCATCCTAACCCTTGCACAGAAGCCCTCCAGAATTTCTTTATTGAAGATCAACATTGTTCCAAATGGATAACTAAAACTGGAACTCAACTCAGAATGTATCAGGTTCATAATTTGTACCATGAGAAACAACAACGGCACTTTCCTGCACCGTGGGAGATTACACCCTTTCCAGTTTTAATCCCTCCTTTTCCACCCACGAAGCAAATAAGAGATCAGCCCAAGCTTCGTCTTGAGGCAAAGCTCAACGCCTTAAGCCATATTGATTTACTGTCCACAGAGCATTCTCTCTCTCAAATCATATACACTGATGGTTCCCTACACCGCACCACGGGTGCAGCTGGAAGTGCAGTTGCCCTGACAATGGGCGATGGCTTGTACTTTGAGTGGGAGTCCGTGTAAACAACTGGGCCTCTACCCTTCAGACCGAACTATTTTCCTTGCTCCTTGCACTGAAATGTGTACTAGTTTCCAAACTTGATACATTAATTGTAAGTGACTCTTTATCATCCTTAATTGCTCTCACCTCTTTAAGATATAACTGTAACATGGTCGTGTCCGAAGCTAGACACAAATACAACAAAATTATTAAGGATGGTAACAGAGTTCATTTCATGTGGTCTCCATCTCATGTTGGCCTCCGAATGCATGATAGAGCTGATAAGTTAGCCAAAGAATCTGCCTTTAAAGGAGCCGTTGAGTGTAACCTTGGATTGTCAATGAGCAATCTGAGAGCAGCAGTACACCGAGAACTTCAACAAGATCTTGTAGATCTGAGGCAAAATGAAATCAACACCAGTAATTCCATCTATCATCATACTATCATGCAAGAGGAGCCACACATCTATGGTTCATCCAATAAATCAGCAGACCTCTAGATGTTACTACTGCTCGGCTTAGACTCGGTTACAAGTATCTCCGGGAATTCTCATTATCTGCCGATGTAGACCTGAGCAAATGTAAACTGTGTTAACAAAATTATTCACACACCCCCTCCGCCACTATGTGATGGAGTGCAAAAAGGTACGTGAATTTAGAGACAAGTCTGTAACCAATGTTCCAACGATGTGTAAATATTTCATTTAAAATGATCTGCTACCAGAAATTTTAACCAAATATCCCTAGTTTGCTAACTGTAGGTAGTAACTAAGTGATTTGTAACCTATCCACCGCTGCCCACTGGATGGGGGCGGTGTGCAGGACAACATATCAATTGTGACACTAGCTCTCCACATATGTCAGTTGCTTAATTTAGAAACTGTACTAGTGGTCGATCTCGAACCCATTGTTGATGTGACGACTTAGACGACAACCTGGTTAGTTTTGTCTGAAAAAGAAGGTGCACTAGTTACAGGGTTAGAATGGGCTGGTCTGGACTGGCTGTGGGTATAAAGTTTGTTACTATTTGGGATATAATTATTTTTATTGGGCCTTTTACCCGCCAACTGGTAGTTTCTGCCATCTTGGCCAAATCCATAATATTTGTATCTACCTCCGTCCTTTCTCTTAAATACTGTGCTACCGGCTCTGGCATGTTATCTATACTGTAATTCCATCAATTAAAATTAGATTCCTGAGTGCCTCGTTTGTTTCGGCTTTAGCCGAGCGAATCCGTTTTTTCAAACAGTCGTATTTGATCATTAGCAAATTCAGTGAGAGGTTGGTTGTGTGTAAGCCTAAGGTTTCGATAAACTTGGCGGTGACCTTCAGGCGTAATTTCATATGCCCTCATAATCCATTCCTTGACTTTACTATAATCAAAACAATCGCCGTCAGGCATGTTTATACAAATATTTTGGGCTTTGCCTCTAAGCTGTCCCTGCAAGATTTTCACCCACTCTTTCTCTGGCCAGTTCATGGACACAGCCGGTCTCTGAAAATGGTTGAAAAACCTTTCAGGGTCTAACTCTGAAAATTCAGGCAGGATATGCATTTTATCATAATGCCTGGGGTTTGAATCCCCGAGCCGGGGCCTACCTATCTCCACTATTTTAGAAACTCCTTTGACTTTAGCTATCTCAGAACAACCACCGCCCCCCCCCCCCGCCATAACAAGTGGGGGCCTGTCTGGGAGGATACCTAACTGATCATACAGCCACAATCATTACAAAGTCTGAGCTACTGAGCTACCTATGTGCTTTAATATATTTACAATTTTCTCATCTTTTATTATTTTCTTGCTTTGTAACTGTTATCATTTTTATATATTTTGCTAATATTTACCTACTTAAAATTTTCCTAGATTAAGGACCTGCCCGAAACGCTGCGCGTACTAGTGGCTTTACAAGAATGTAATTACTATGCTATGTATCCTCACAATCTCAATGTACCTTCTTGTATATATATTGTGACGATAATCTCTTTCAAGAGAGATTGAGTCTGCTCTTCCCTACATAAAGTTACTTATATATATACAAGAATAAGATGCTACCTTCAAGATACGTCTACCAGTAGCACAAAACGTTTTGACCAGGAGGCAAACGTACCCTAAACTCCCCCCACTCCACACTCCCTCCATGCTGGCTTGCCACCGATGTCAACCAGCAAACTACCATTCCAGCCTACCTGCTTCTGATTGGTGACCCGCCGACTGCACACCTGCACCTCTGCACCTCAGCGCCCTCTACCTAGTCGATGTCTGGGCTTGAACCAGTCATTGAAGTTAGAATATTTTGTGCTCTCAAGCTGAAGACAGCTAATTGATATACGCTCTGTCTATCAGGTGGATGTTTCTCAGCTAGCGCTTTATTCTCAGCACCTGTTTATTTCATGTTGTCTTTATATTATTCCTAGAGTAATTCATCCCTGTTCTTAATTTTTATGTTATATTTTTTACTTGTTTGTTTGCACTGCACATAGCCAAGGGATTCTTTTTGTTCATAACTTGTTTTCCATTTAAATAAAGTTTCATTGTTCATACTATGTGTTTTGCGTGTCTTCCCTTACTTTACCACAGACAACAGCCAAGCAGTCTATCTTTTTTTTGTAAATGTGATAGGCATTGACACCAGCCAGTAGGAGGACTGCCAAACATCTACATTTTCATTTTCCCTTCATTTTCCCGTCAAATTTAATGGGGGCTGTACAAGGAGCTTCACTCGGGTACTAGTACTAGAACATCAATTTGTGGTAGTACACATAATTTGTGTACTTGGCTTTGATACAGTTGCTTTTCAATAGTTTCATTACTTTTCATATTTAT
>WNGS01089618.1:0-14990 GCA_020271785.1 Procambarus virginalis
TTGAACCATATGAGCTGTGTGTACCCTATTGTTGTTCTGGTGGGAGGGGTTGGGGTGAGAGAAGGGAGGGGGGGGAGTCGTCCCAGTGTAGGGTGGAGTATTTTTCACACTTGGGTGTCAGGAACTAGGTCCCACACGAGCTGCACTTTTCCCTTGATATTCGTTTCCTATGTTAAATTATATCCAAGACTAACTATTAAAAGCAATACCACTGTACACCGATTGACTGACTAGCTTTGTGAGAGGTTTACCCTTACCGCCAATTCAAAACATCCCACAGCACAAACAGGTGTTAAGTACTGTTGACAGTGGTAGGCCTGTTGTCTCCATCCACGCCGCTGCCAGGCATAGGTCCCTCCAACTTGTTGTTATATATCACCAGTACTCTGCTCCTTGTTCCTCTTAGCACCGATATAGATCAATGCCACACGTTTAGAATCACTTCTTCACTATCCTATTCGCTATTTGTTATGATCTTCACTATCACATCTAGTTGTGTACACTCTGACCATGCAGTGGCCCACGTGCTTGTCCTGGCACAGATGTCGAACCCCTGATCTTGACTAATATGCACTATCGGACACTATCCGTATGTTTTCTAGTTTCAAATTGGTTTGTTGCACTTTGTATTCTCACTGAACACCGAATTTCCCACGTATCCCTCTGATGTCCCGAGATATTAAGCCTTATTGACGGGCGCGACGCTAGCGAGCACGGGAGGCCCACACTCACCCACGCCGGCGGCTGTTCCCGCGCAAACTAGAGTCTGGCCCTAGCTATACAATGAGAGATGCTATCGGCTCTATCTCTGTCCACAGACATGCTACCACGGCCACGGTAACATTTCTGGACTGCTGATGACTGGGGCTCTCCCAGGAGCTCAAACACTAGATGTTTCGGTTGCTGGTTACCAAAGTTAAGTCCGCACACTTAACAAGTGCACTTAAGTGTACTGGCCTCCCACAGGCATAAGAGCACTATTGTAAGTGAGCTGGTGAACCATCCCCTCACATATATAAATTTTTCCGAACTAAGTACATAAGGAGAAGGGAACACTTTTAATAATTTTTATCGTTTAACAGTATACCTTGAAGCGGTGAGCTTCTAATAGGTAGTGTAAAGTACTCTATGCATCAACCACTTCAGAGTGGTAAACCATTCTTCTGGCCCATAATTTCCAAATTTAGTTGTGGTGTAACATATGGTTAATGTTAAAATTTTTCGGTAACATTTCAATCCTTTCCCTCCCCCTCCCACTCGATCCATCCTTCTATGTCTGTTTTCTATCCCACCAGTCCAATCAATTACATTTAAAGAATAATTATCAATGGTAATGCCTCAGTTGGGGTTGGAACACTGTCTGGCGAGAGGAAAGTTTTAGGGTGAGGGCAGAACCTAGCAAGCTGAATATACCGTCGGACACAGTTTTGGGGGGCTGAGCCCTTGCAGCTACGGGGTCATCATCCGCATCTTGCCCAAGGCATTTTTTTTTTTTTTTTTTTTTTTTTTTTTTTTTTATTGTTTTCTACCACAGACGTGGCCACACATTAACAATGCTAACTAGCATATATACATTTTCTTCTGTCCTCCATAGACAGGGTTAAACATATAGTTCAAGGGTTTATTGAACAATCAACCACTGAAGGTGAGTCGGTGCTTTTAAAAATGCTAAGCTAACCTATATACGTAAATACATAGATACACAGATTTATGTATGCCTTACATAAAGTGTTCGATGTGTCATCTACACAGTGTCATTAATGTACATTTACAAAGGTGAAATGTAATTCTGATCAGCTTCCATATATACTTTATACCCATACATACACATACACACACATATACATATATACACACATGCATTCACAGACATTTATCTCATTTACTCTGACAGGGTGAGATAGCTGATAAAGAAACTAGTGTGCAATTAAGCACTTAATCACTGAAGGCGATTAAGGTGCTTTTACAAGCTCAGGTTATATAGTTACATCACATACATTGTATAATTAATCTATTACATGGTCAATCTTGGGTACAAGTCCAATATATCATCAAGTGTTCCAGTACTCATATAGTAATTACAAAGTTCAGCATACCTTAGCCCAGGGGGGCGAAAGTCAGCCAGTATGGGACATTCTACAATATAATGTTCAAGAGAGTGCATGTTTTCTCTTTCACAAAGTTGACACATTGTGTACTCGACATTTGGGTTTTGAGAAAGCTGCCAGATACGTCTATATCCCAGGCGTATTCTGGCCACTATATCATCACATTGCCGGGTTCTTGTTCTATTAGTCCCATATGTGAATGTTTCCTCACGATATCTATCATAATATTTAATGCTACAGCTTTCAGGTCTTTGTGAATTTGTTAGGTCGGTGAGATCTTCATTAGATATTTGTTTAAGTATTCTCTTTGTCACTGCTAGTGAAATACCCATATCAATTTCTACCACTGGTTTTCTACAGGCTGTCTTTGCAAGCATATCAACAGTGTCATGCCTTGAGATGCCAACATGTGATGGTATCCATAGGAATTTAATTTCAAATCTGTTTTCTTTAGCAGCTAAAACATTCATTCGAATATCACTGACTATTTTGCCCAAGGCATTGGTAGCCCCTGAACGCTGCAGCAGGGTTTCAAATAGACTAATATTGTGGTCAGGTGGCAGACACTGTCAAGTGTTAGAGATGAACGTTTCTGGGTCTCCGGAACGGGGTAACGTGGTGTTCATGGTTTGTTGTTAGTGCCAAGTGTTACTCATTATTGGGGAGAGAAGATTAAATAACTGGCAGAGCTTCTATGACCACAGGATAACAAATATTAGAGCAGGGAGACCAGACTACTCTAGGGGTCTATGGTTTTTGTTGGGAAGTGTGTCGCTACTAATGTCACTGGGGATAGACCTTTTTTTAAGCTAACAAAGCAGATTCCGAGCCGGATGTTCCAGGCCGGATGTTCGCCGAAGGTTTCCTTCATCCAAGAATAGCGCCAGTTAACGTCTTTTCGGATGTTTCCTGAAGCTGTCGGAATATACAACATGGGTAGAACCATCCTGTATATTCTAGATGTTCCTGAACAAGATTGACTCTGGAGAGGGGCCAGTTTCTTGGCATCTTCTCGTATGGTGGATTCTGGGTAGCCTCTTGCTTCAAAGACGCCCCAGAGCTCCTCAAAGGCTTTCCCCAGATTAATATGATCACTAGTTATACCTTTGATTCGGATTACAAGGGAGAAAAGTTTGAGGTCTCTTGAAACCGGGTGGCAGGAGGTTATAAAAGTGAAGGTTTGAGTTTTTGTAATTAACCTTTAAAACATGTCTTTATCCGTTTATATATATAAACACAAGTACCTTGGTAGGGAAGATACTCCATGGTAAATTTCAGATCTGGGTGAACTTTGCCCATTCATGGACGGCTTGAACTTAAAGCAGCCTGTCCTCTTCAACAAAGGCCAAATGCTCGTTTCCAGCATCCCGTCCTCATGCCTAGCTCGTTAGTGGTGGCCGTCCTCTACTCCAATGCATTCATCAGTTTTAACAGTGTGTTAATTGGATTCTCATATGGATTCTCATATGGGTTATCTCCAGGTGCTATCACAGTGAGAGGTTGTGTTAGCTGGAGCTCCGCGTGAAGCAATATTATTCAGCAATAATGGAGGGTTTGGTGAGGGAGTTGGCGAGTCTGGTTGGAGCTCAGAGGACAGAGCTGGATTCGTTGCGGGAGGAGGTAAGGCAGCTTAAGCAACGACAGGATAAAGCAAAGGAGAAGACCGGCATTAGGGAGACCCCGTCTTGGCATATCGTAAAAGACAGGGGTCTTAAGAAGACCTTGGCAAAAAAGACACCTAATACCATAAAGATTACAAACGCATTTGATGTATTGGAGGACGAGTGCTGTGGTGAACCTATGGTTCAGCGTGGAGGTAAGGGCATAGCGGCGAGGAACATTGAAGTGCGGGTCCCTCAAAGTGCCCCAAGAGAAAAGGGAGGATCAAAGCGAATTTTGGTTGTGGGAGATTCCCAGGTGAGGTATTTGGACAGAACGTTTTGTGCCAGAGATAAAGGGAACAGATTAAGGGTTTGCTATCCTGGAGCTGGTATTGGTGATATTGTTGGAAACATGAAAGATATTATGACGGGAAATGGGAGCAAACCCATTATTTGTATTAGTGTAGGGGAAATGATGTTGGCAGAGTTAGAAGTGAGGAACTAATACTGAAATTCAAGACAGCAATAGAATTAGTTAGGAGCAAGGGAGGAATCCCGATCATATGTGGCATTCTTCCAAGAAAGGGAGTGGGAAATGAATGGATGTCGAGGGCACTTGGTGTCAATTGCAGGCTGGAAAGATATTGCAAATCTAATGCAATATCTTATATAGACAACTGGGAACACTTCTATGGAAGAAATGAAATGTATGCTCGGGATGGGGTGTATCTATCGAGAGCTGGGGTTGTTGCTGTTGCAAACTCGTTGGAAGAAGTGGTTAGAGGTGTTTGTTTGGGTTTAAACTGTTAGTAGATAGAGGTATGGGAATTGATTTGGAGGAAGGATGTAATAAAAGTATGTGTTTGCGGGAGAAAGTAATTGGCAAAATGATCAAGGAAAGAGAAGGGCCTCAAAATAACAATTCACTTAGGGTATATTACACAAACAGTAGAAGTCTAAGAAATAAAATTAACGAATTAAATGCTCTTGTCTGCACAGAAAAAAATAGATATTATTGCACTTACCGAAACGTGGATGAATGTTGATAATAGAGAACTATTAGCCGAATATCAAATAAATGGATTTAAACTATTTCACACAGATAGATATATCAGACGAGGTGGTGGAGTAGCCATATACGTTAGGGACAATTTGAAATGTAGTCTCAAAGAGGGAATCAAAACTGAGCCACACACAGAAACTATTTGGATAGAATTAAACGAAAAAGCAAATAATATTATAATTGGAGTTATATATAGGCCACCAAATTTAGACAGAATGGAAGCAAAGCATCTATGGGATGAAATATCTAGGGCATCTAGATCTAACAGTATTTATGTCATGGGTGACTTTAATTTGAGTGGAATAAACTGGTTGAACAAAACAGGGAATAGTGAAGCAGAAGATTTTCTAGAATTAATTGACGATTGCTTTCTTACGCAACACATTAAGGAACCAACACGGGAAAATAATATTTTAGATTTAGTGTTAACTAACAGGGAAACACAAATTAATGACATCGAAATAGGGAGTGAGCTAGGAACAGTGATCACAAAGAAATCAGATTTGGCATAGAATGGAATAGACCTGTAGGAGAAAATTCTGTTAAAGTGCCAGATTTTCGAAAAGCTGATTTTAATAGCCTAAGAAATTTTTTGGGTCAATTGATTGGAAAGTCTTGGGTATGGGTGTGGGCCGGTCTTGGAGCGAGACATGAACCCAGCGATAGGTGATGTAAATGGGGATTTCGATGTAGATTCAATTTATAACGTATTTAAATATTCTAAACAAAACACAGAGGAACGTAGTATACCACACAAATTGAATAGATCGATTACTAATGACCCAAAGTGGATAACAAAGAATTTGAAGAATCTTATAGGTAAAAGAGAGCTTGGTACAAGAGGATTAAAAATGGGAGGTCACTTTAGAACAGGAATTCGTACAACTAGTTAGAAATGTTAAAAAAGAGATAAGAAAGCAAAAAGAACTATGAAGTTCGTATAGCAGGGCAAGCAAAGACAAATCCTAAAGGGTTTTTTTCAGTTATATCGAACTAAGACTAGGGAAAGGATAGGTCCATTAAAAACTGAGACAGGTCAAATAACAGATAGTGATGAGAGATGAGTAGTATTTTTAATAAATATTTTGTATCTGTATTTACTAAAGAGGAACTTAACAATATGCCTTCAGCCCAACAAGTCTATGTGGGTGGGGACGAGGACAGGTTGACGAGTTTAGCAGTTACCAGGGAGGATGTTCTTAAACAAATAGTAAAACTCAAACCAAACAAATCCCCAGGGCCGGATGAAGTGTTTGCCAGAGTGCTGAAAGAATGCAAAGAGGAGCTTTGTGACCCACTGTCAATCATATTTAATAAATCAATAGTCAGGCAGAGTGCCAGAGTTTGGAAAGTTGCTAATGTGATACCAGTTTTTAAGAAAGGAGATAGATCACTTGCGTCTAACTATCGACCAATTAGCCTAACGTCTATTGTGGGAAAGTTACTCGAATCTATAATAGCAAATAAATTCGTCTTCATCTTGAAAAACATAAATTAATAATTGAGTCGCAACATGGTTTTATAAATGGCCGTTCATGTTTAACAAATTTGTTATCTTTTTATTCTAGCATAGTTGAGGCAGTTGATAGTGGTAAGGATTGTGATGTTGTGTACCTTGACTTTAGCAAAGCTTTCGATACAGTGCCACATGAAAGACTGATTAAAAAGATAGAGGCTCATGGTATTGGGGGTGCTATATTAAGCTGGATTAGGGCATGGCTATACCAAAGGAAACAGAGTTAGTATAAATGGAGTCAAGTCAGAGTGGGAAAATGTTGTAAGTGGAGTGCCTCAAGGCTCTGTCTTGGGACCTCTGTTGTTTATAATATATATAATGATTTAGATTCAGGTTTGAGTAGCAACATTTGCAAATTTGCCGATGATACGAAATCGGTAGGGAATTAATTCGGAGGAGGACTCACTATCACTTCAAGTTGATCTAGATAGGGTTTTGAAATGGTCAAAGGACTGGCAGATGCAGTTTAATGCTGATAAATGTAAAGTTCTGAGGCTAGGTAATGATGATAGAGTTACAAGATACGAGCTAGATGGTGTTGAGATTGCGAAGTCGGATTGCGAAAGGGATCTGGGAGTTATAATTAGTAAGAATTTAAAACAAAAGGATCAATGCATAAATGTTCGTAATAAGGCAAATAGGACACTCGGATTTATTAATCGCAGCGTAAGTAACAAGACACCTGGTGTGGTTCTCAAGCTATATCTTGCTCTGGTTAGGCCCCATTTAGATTATGCAGTTCAGTTTTGGTCGCCATATTATAGAATGGATATAAATTCACTTGAACGTGTCCAGCGTAGGATGACTAAGTTAATTCCCCAAATTAGAAATCTTTCATATGAAGAAAGATTAACAAAGCTTAATTTGCATTCACTGGAAAGGCGAAGAGTTAGGGGTGACATGAGAGGTTTACAAGTGGATGAATGGACATAACAAAGGGGATATAATAGGGTATTGAAAGTATCAACACAGGACAGAACGCGAAACAATGGGTATAAATTGGATAAGTTTAGATTTAGGAAAGACTTGGGTAAATACTGGTTCAGTAACAGGGTTGTTGATTTGTGGAACCAATTGCCGCGTAACATTGTGGAGGTGGGGTCCCTCGATTGTTTCAAGCATGGGTTGGACATGTATATGAGTGGGATTGGGTGGTTATAAATAGGAGCTGCCTCGTATGGGCCAATAGGCCTTCTGCAGTTGCCTTTGTTCTTATGTTCTTATGTTCAATGTAATTGAACTGTTTGGTTAGGTGTTAAGGTTCCGTTTTGCCATTATTTGTATTGAGCTACAACATTGGGTTGAAATTTTCACATGCTATGGTTCTGCAGTGAAGGCACTGTTCGAACTGATCTATTGTAATGTGTAACAGCTCGTCCACATAAACTCTAAAATCCATTCCATGCACCAGCAAACTCCTCTTTATGAATTGAAAAACTTTTCAATTCGTTCAAACAGTTGTTCAAACATTTCTCGAACAGTGATTAGCTGACAACTTTNGGTGTGTGTAGTAGTAGTACTGTGTGTGGAGGAGAGTGTGTAGTGGTAGTACTGTGTGTGGAAGAGAGTGTGGAGGTAGTACTATGTGTGGGGGAGAGTGTGTAGTGGTAGTACTGTTTTTGGGAGAGTGTGTAGTGCCGTACTGTGTGTGGGGGAGAGTGTGTAGTGGTCGTGCTGTGTAGAGGAGAGTGTGTAGTGGACGTACTGTGTGGGGGGAGAGTGTGTAGTGGAAGTACTGTATGATGGGGAGGGTGTGTAGTGGTAGTACTGTGTGGGCGAGAGTGTGAGTAGTGGTAGTACTGTGTGGGGGGAGTGTGTTTAGTGGTCGTATGTGTTGGGGAGAGTGTGTAGTGGTAGTACTGTGTGGGGGGGAGAGTGTGTAGTGGTAGTACTGTGTGTGGGGGAGTGTGTTACTGGTCGTACTGTGTGTTTGGGAGAGTGTGTAGTGGTCGTACTGTGTGGGCAAGAGTGTGTGTATTGGTAGTACTGTGTGTGAGGGAGAGTGTGTAGTGATCGAAATGTGTTCAGCCTCGTGCTCCCTTCTAATTTCATCACCTTACACTTTCCCGAGTTGAACTTTAGCAGCCATTTTCTAGACCATTCCTCCAGTTTATCCAGGTCATCTTGTAGTCTCTGTCTATCTTCATCCGTCTTGATTCTTCTCATAATTTTTGCATCTTCAGCAAACATTGAGAGGAATGAGTCTATACCCTCCGGAAGATCGTTCACATATATTAGAAACAGGATGGGTCCAAGTACTGAGCCCTGTGGGACTCCGCTGGTGACATCACGCCACTCTGATGTCTCTCCCCTCACCGTTACTCGCTGTTTCCTGTTGCTTAAGTACTCCCTTATCCACTGGAGCACCTTCCCTTTTACTCCTGCCTGTTGCTCCAACTTTTTTAACAGCCTTTTGTGTGGTACTGTGTCAAAGGCTTTTTGGCAATCCAGGAAAATGCAGTCGGCCCACCCTTCTCTTTCCTGCCTAATTTTTGTTGCCTGGTCATAAAATTCTATTAAACCTGTGAGGCACGATTTACCATCCCTGAATCCATGTTGGTGGTGCGTTACAAAGTTATTTCCCTCCAGATGCTCTACGAGCCTTTTCCTCACGATCTTCTCCATCACCTTGCATGGTATACAAGTTAAGGAAACTGGCCTGTAATTCAGTGCCTCTTGCCTGTCACCCTTTTGTATATTGGGACCATGTTAGCTGTCTTCCAACTTTCTGGTAAGTCTCCTGATTCCAGTGACCTGTTATACACCATAGAGAGTGGCACACTTAGTGCTTCTGCACCTTCCTTTAGTATCCATGGTGAGATTCTGTCAGGCCCAACAGCCTTTGTCACATCCATCTCCAGCAGACACCTTTTGACCTCATCACTGGTGAGGTCAAATTCCTCCAAGGTTGCTTGGTTTGCCGCCTCCTCATTTAGTGCAGGGGCTTCTCCTTGTTCTATTGTGAAGACCTCCTGGAATCTCTTGTTGAGTTCTTCACACACCTCCTTGTCATTCTCTGTGTATCTGTTCTCCGCTTTTCGCAGCTTCATCACTTGTTCCTTCACTGCTGTTTTCCTCCTGATGTGGCTGTGGAGCAGCTTTGGTTGGGTCTTGGCTTTACTCGCAATATCATTTTCAAACTGTCTCTCTGCTTCCCTCCTCACTCTGAGGTACTCATTTCTGGCCCTCTGGTATCTCTCCCTGCTCTCTGGTGTTCTGTTATTTCTGTAGTTTCTCCATGTTCTTTTACTCAGTTGCTTCGCTACCTTGCATTCCTGGTTGAACCATGGGTTTTTCTGTTGTTTTTCGTTTTTCTCCTTTTGGACAGGGATAAACCTGTCTGCAGCTTCCTGGCACTTCTGGGTGACAAAATCCATCATGACCTGCACATTCTTGTCTCTAAGTTCTGTTTCCCATGGTATTCCCCTGAGGAAGCTCCTCATCTCGTCATATTTTCCTCTTCGGTAATTCAGTCTTTTTCCCTCCACTCCCATCCTTGGATAGGTTATCCCTACCTCCACCAAGTACTCAAAGGTCAGTACACTGTGGTCACTCATTCCTATGGGGGCTTCAACTTTGACTTCCCTTATTTCTGACTCATTCAGGGTGAATATCAAGTCGAGTCTAGCTGGTTCATCATTGCCTCTCACTCTTGTGGGTTCCTTGACATGCTGGCTCAGAAAATTCCTTGTTGTCACTTCCAAGAGTTTAGCTCTCCACGTATCTGCACCACCATGTGGGTCCCCATTCTCCCAGTCTATCTTTCCATGGTTGAAATCGCCCATGATTAAGAGTCTGGAGCCATTCCTGCAGGCAACTGAAGCTGCTCTTTTCTATTATATTAATGGTTGCCATGTTGTTCCTATCAAACTCCTGCCTAGGTCTTCTGTCATTTAGGGGAGGGTTGTAAATGACTGCCACTATTATCTTAGGTCCACCCATTGTTATAGTTCCTGTTTTGTAATCTCTGAATCCGTCACAGCCCGGAATTTCCATCTCATCAAAACTCCAGTCCTTCCTTATCAGCAGGGCCACTCCTCCACCTCCTCTCCCTTCCCTCTCTTTCCTTACTATATAGTAGTCCTTTGGAAACACAGCATCTGTTATGACTCCTGACAATTTTGTTTCTGTTAGTCCTATTACATCAGGGTTCTCTTCTTGCACCCTTTCTGCCAGTTCACTTGCTTTATTGGTAATCCCATCAATGTTTGAGTACATTACCTTGAAGCTCACTTTCTTATATCCAATTTCACCCTCACTCCCCACAAGTGTAGGAAGTTGTTCTATGGTCATTGCTACTTGGGTAGGCTCTTCCTCCTGTGAGGTAGTTTCCAGGGGTTCAGGGGGAGGTGGAGTGTGGGATGGAGGGCTTAGGTCTTCCTCACAGCCTTCGGTCTTCCTGCTTGGGGTAGGAAGAAGTCCTGGGGAAGAGGGAGCAGGGATTGCTTGGGGAAAGGGCACGCCCTCCTGCAGTGTAGTTGACAGGGGTTTGGAGGGAGATGGACTGGGGGATAGAGGGCTTTGGTCTTGCTCAGGCCTGCTTGGGGCAGGGAGAAGACCAGGGGCTGGGAAAGCAGAGGCTACTTGGGGTAAGGGGAGGGGGAGGATTTGGGTTTCTTGATGGGCATTGTGCAGGGGCAAGGAAGGGTTTGTGCTGGGGGGTAAGGAGGGCCCTATTGGGTGGTGGGCTGGGGTGTTGCATTCCCCCCTTGGGTTCCTGGGTTGCTGAATTGGGGCTCCCCACTCCCCTCTGGGATTGCTGGGTTGGAGGCTGAGGTTCCCTGGCTCCCTTCCCTCTCCTTGCGCCTTTTCCTTGCATCTGCTGCCCTTACTATCTCGTCTCTGGTCATGTCCCTCTGAACATATACCTCTTTGTATTTCCTTGCATACCTCTATTTGCTCTTCTTTACTAGGATGTCCTCTTTGATGTCCTCGCTCTTGAATACTACCTTGATCAATCTCTTTTTGTCTCTGTTGTACTGTCCAATCCGGAAAAACTGTTCTATGTCTCGTTCAGCCCCTTCCATTCCTATCTTCTTTTAATATCCCTGCCACTTCAGCTTTGTCTTTAGTCCTCGATTCCTCCCTTGTGGAGCCCTCTTGTTCCTTCACACCTACGACTACTACAGCTCTTTTCCTTTCTATTAGCTGGTTTGTGCATCTAGCTGCCTCCTGTGAGGTTACTGCTTTCATTACAACTTCCTTGACTGTGGACATTGCTCCTGGGCTCTTCAGCATTTCAGCAAAGGTTGGGCCAATTGTTGAGGTCCCTGCCATTGCTATATCTCCTGGTACCTGGGGGTTGGTCCCCTGGGCCAGAGTCTGATGAGGGCTTGTTTTTAGGCTTTTTATCTCCTCTTGCGCTGCACTTAGTTCTGTCTGCAGCTTATATATAGTTTCTCTCAGGTCCTTCAATTCCCCACTGATTTCCATCCATGCCTTAGCATTCATCTCCATGAATGACTCATCCAGTCCCTCTCCTCCAGCTTCATTCTGTTGTCTTACCATCCCGCTTGACCTGTATGTGTGTGTACTCACCTATTTGTACTCACCTATTTGTGCTTGCGGGGGTTGAGCTTTGGCTCTTTGGTCCCGCCTCTCAACTGTCAATCAACTGGTGTACAGATTCCTGAGCCTACTGGGCTCTATCATATCTACACTTGAAACTGTGTATGGAGTCAGCCTCCACCACATCACTGCCTAATGCATTCCATCCGTTAACTACTCTGACACTGAAAAAGTTCCTTCTAACGTCTCTGTGGCTCATGTGGGTACTCAGTTTCGACCTGTGTCCCCTTGTTCGCGTCCCCCCAGTGTTGAATAGTTTGTCCTTGTCTACCCGGTCGATTCCTCTGAGGATTTTGTAGGTTGTGATCATATCTCCCCTTACTCTTCTGTCTTCCAGTGTCGTAAGGTGCATTTCCCGCAGCCTTTCCTCGTAACTCATGCCTCTTAGTTCTGGGACTAGTCTAGTGGCATACCTTTGGACTTTTTCCAGCTTCGTCTTGTGCTTGACAAGGTACGGGCTCCATGCTGGGGCTGCATACTCCAGGATTGGTCTTACATATGTGGTGTACAAGATTCTGAATGATTCCTTACACAGGTTCCTGAACGCTGTTCTGATGTTAGCCAGCCTCGCATATGCCGCAGATGTTATCCTTTTTATGTGGGCTTCAGGAGACAGGTTTGGTGTGATATCAACTCCTAGATCTTTCTCTCTGTCCGTTTCATTAAGTACTTCATCTCCTATTCTGTATCCTGTGTCTGGCCTCCTGTTTCCACTGCCTAGTTTCATTACTTTGCATTTACTCGGGTTGAACTTCAACAGCCATTTGTTGGACCATTCACTCAGTCTGTCTAGGTCGTCTTGTAGCCTCCTACTATCGTCCTCAGTTTCAATCCTCCTCATAATTTTTGCATCATCGGCAAACATTGAGAGAAACGATTCTATACCCTCTGGGAGATCATTTACATATATCAGAAACAGTATAGGTCCAAGGACTGACCCCTGCGGGACTCCACTCGTAACGTCTCGCCAATCTGAGACCTCACCCCTCACACTGACTCTTGTCTCCTGTTGCTTAGGTACTCCTGTATCCACCGGAGTACCTTCCCTTTCACTCCAGCCTGCATCTCCAGCTTTCGCACTAGCCTCTTGTGTGGCACTGTATCAAAGGCTTTCTGACAATCCAAAAATATGCAGTCTGCCCACCCTTCTCTTTCTTGCCTTATTTTTGTTGCCTGGTCGTAGAATTCAAGTAACCCTGTGAGGCAGGACCTGCCATCCCTGAACCCATGTTGATGCTGTGTTACAAAGTTCCTTCGCTCCAGATGCTCCACTAGCTTTTTTCGCACAATCTTCTCCATCAGCTTGCATGGTATGCAGGTTAGGGACACTGGCCTGTAGTTCAGTGCCTCCTGTCTATCCCCTTTCTTGTATATCGGGACTACTTAGCTGCTTTCCAAATATCTGGCAGTTCCCCTGTTGCCAGTGATTTGTTATACACTATGGAGAGTGGTAGGCACAGTTCTCTTGCTCCTTCCTTTAGAACCAAGGGGAGATTCCATCTGGGCCTATAGCCTTTGTCACATCCAACTCTAGTAAACACTTCCTTACTTCCCCGCTGGTAATCTCAAACTCTTCCAGTGGTTCCTGGTTAGCTATTCCCTCTCTTACCTCTGGAATTTCTCCTTGCTCTAAGGTGAAGACCTCCTGGAATTTCTTATTCAATTCCTCACACACTTCCTTGTCATTTGTAGTGAATCCTTCTGCCCCTATCCTTAATTTCATAACCTGTTCCTTTACTGTTGTTTTTCTCCTGATGTGGCTATGCAACAATTTAGGCTGAGTCTTTGCCTTGCTTGCGATGTCATTTTCGTATTGTCTTTCTGCCTCTCTTCTCATCCTGACATATTCATTCCTGGCATTCTGGTATCTTTCTCTGCTCTCCAGTGTCCTGATATTCCTATAGTTTCTCCATGCCCTTTACTTTGCTGCTTAGCTAGCCTACATCTCTGATTAAACCATGGGTTTCTCATTTTCATTTCTCTGTTTTCCTTTTGGACTGGGACAAACTTGTTTGCTGCGTCCTTGCACTTCTGTGTGATGTAATCCATCATATCTTGGGCCGTCTTTTCCCTGAGCTCTGTTTCCCATGCTATGTCTGTTAGGAATTTTCTTATCTCCTCATAGTTTCCCTTTCGGTATGCTAACCTTTTGGTTTCAGTATCCCTCCTCGAGTTCAATAACCCTTCTTCAATCAAGTACTCAAACACCAGTACACTGTGGTCGCTCATTCCTACTGGGTCCTCAAAACCGATTTTTCTTATGTCGGAGTCTTTCAGAGTGAAGACTAGGTCGAGTCTCGCTGGTTCGTCATTTCCTCTCATCCATGTGGGTTCTCTGACATGCTGGGTTAAGAAGTTTCTTGTCACCACCTCCAGTAGTTTGGCTCTCCACGTATCCTCGCCTCCATGTGGTTCCTTGTTCTCCCAGTCAATCCTTCCGTGATTGAAGTCGCCCATGATGAGCAGGTGGGATCTATTTCTACAGGCAGCAGAGGCTGCCCTCTCAATTATAGTGTTAACTGCCATGTTGTTGTTGTCATACTCTTGACTGGGTCTTCTGTCATTTGGTGGAGGGTTATATATTACTGCTACTACTATCCTTGGTCCTCCCATTGTCATGGTGCCTGCTATGTAGTCTCTGAACCCCTCACAGCCCGGGATAGCCATCTCCTTAAAACTCCATTCCTTTCTCATGAGTAGGGCCACTCCGCCTCCTCCCCTACCTTCCCTCTCTTTCCTTATTACTGTGTACTCCTGGGAAACACGGCATTCGTTATGATTCCAGAGAGTTTTGTTTCAGTGAGTCCGATTACATCTGGGTTCACTTCTTGTGCTCTTTCCCTTAGTTCACTTGTCTTGCTTGTGATCCCATCTATGTTCGAGTACATCACCCTGAAACTGACTCTCTTCTGCTTCTTCTCTGGGGGGGACCTTTGGGATCTGGGGTGAGTGGGAGCTGGGGGGACCTGGCACGGGGAGACTGGTGGAGGAGGAGGGCTTGGGGGTGGGGGAGAGGGGGTGGTGGGGGAGAGGGGGAGGGTAAGGGGGGTGGGTAAGAGGGGAGGGTAGGGGGGAGAGTGAGAAGGAGGGTTGGGGGTGAGAGTGAGAGGGGGAGGGTTGGGGGGTGTGAGAGA